>CAUYRT010072660.1:0-12352 GCA_963574885.1 Lepilemur ruficaudatus
GCCATTCAGTGATGTAGAAATTGTGAAAGAATGCATTGTTGAAGTTGTAAGATGCTTAGACCCCAATAACATTTCAAAGCATAAACAACTGCCTCTTTCAAGGAGAACCATGACTGATCAGCAGCATGAATTAGCCTTTAACTTAACAGAACAACTTCATGCAACACTTCAAAAGGAAAATATATATTATTCAATCGCATGGGATGAATCAACTGATAATATTGACTCAGCCCAAGTTTTATACTTCATTGTGGTCATAACAAAAGATTTTCTTTGCCACAAAGAGCTACTCGCTTTGGGCACTCTGTGAACAGAACATGGGGAATTGATATCTTAAAGAACTTTCAAGATAAATGTCATGAAGTTGGACTGAATTTGGTAAATTTCATGAGTGTATGTACAGACAGTGCATTTTTCATGACAGGAAAACATGAAGGGTTTATTGCACAGATTAAAAAAGCATTAACAGATCCAAATGCTCTCATTTCTTTTTATTGCATCTTGCATCAGCAAAGTTTCTGTGCTAAAGCTATTATCTTAAGTTACACTTTGCAACAAGTTAAAAGTATTGTTAACTATGTTCTTGCAACAAGTTATAAGTATTGTTAACTATATTCGTGCAAATGCAACACAGCATCATCAGTTTCGTAACATGCTAAAGTTTAACAATGAGGTATTCAGTGTGGATTTACCATATCATTCTAAAGTGCACTGGCTATTGCAAGAATAGGTATTAGCCAAAATGTTATCTCTGTGAGAACAAATAGTTAAATTTTATGAAAAACAGAATCAGCAATGTGAATTATTGAAAGAAGATATCTATAGGAATGCAGAATTTTTGTGTGATATCATGTCAAACCAAAATGACTGGAATATTTCTTTGCAAGGTAAAACTAAGTTTATATATGAGATATATGGCAAAAAAATCCATTTCTCAAAACACTTCTTCAAAAGGAAATTTCAGATGAACATTTTCCCCAGTTAGCAAAGGTCACTGATGAGCAGGATGATATATGTGAATCATTTGAAGAATACACAGCTGTTACAGACCTCTTGTTGGAGAACACAATGAAAGGTTCCCTGACTCTGAGAATCGTAACATCACACTCAAATGAGCATTTCAGCCTCACCTAGTCGACATCACCAAGGCACCTAAAAAACTACAGATGGAACTGATTGAGCTCTCAGTAGAAGACATTTTAAAGTCAGTTTGATGCTAAGAAAGATCCAATTGAAATATGGAAAAATGCAGAATACCCACACTTTCGGCAACAGCCTGAAAAATCCATTCTTGCTTTTCATCCACTTATTGCTGCGAATCTACATTCTCCTACCTAACCTACATCAAGAGGCTTTTAAAGTCACAAATGACTGAGACCCAGCTAGCGGATCAACTGTGAAACTGTGGACCTCCACGCTGCAACCAAATGTTCAAATGCTTTCCAACAAAGAGCAGACACAACAAAGTCATTAAAAGGTTAATTTTAAAATTAAAAAATAGCTTTCATTTTGTGAAATTATTAAGTACATAGTAGTTAGATTTTTACAAAATAATGTACATTTTTAAGTATATCTAATTGAAGTTTATTGAATGTGGCCTTTTCTAATTACAGCTAAATTAATGCAGCTTCCAACACGCAAAGATACCTCACCCCTGCTTTAAACATTTCATCATAGACCATGTGTGAATACAAATGTACTAGTTGGTTAAAACCCCATCTCTAAGCATGTCAGTTGTCTTAATCAAGCATATGTGTTCCTGGGGTGATCAGCTGGCTTTACATCAGAAGGACTACGACAAATGCTTCCGATATCAGTATTTTCATCAATGATTTGCCAATTAGAATAGTGAAGGTCAGAAATTGTTATTATTAATATCATAAAATTAGTGACTTGATTAACATGATTCATAGTTCAAAACACATTCTCATTGGTAAAGGTAATGGTATTTAAGATATATAGACTGCAATAAAATATATTAGAGATAAACAGACAATTAAAAAACAGCTTGCTAAATGCTAAGATAGAGGGCCACCGGCAGCTTAGAGGAGACACATCAAAATAAGTGGACGCTATAAGGGCAATCTCCCCAAGGGGTGATGCCACTCAAACTGGGTCTTGAAGGACAAGCCAAGTGGCCAGGGTGAAAGGTGTTGAAAGCAGGTTGTCGGCAGGTGCAAGGGGTCGCTGTGGGGGATCAGGGGGGAGGTCTCCTGGGAATCAGGCTCCTTGGCAGCTGGGCATAGGGTGCATTGGGGGAGGGGTGCAGGCTGGAGTGGGGGGCTGGGGAGAGGATGCATCAGGTAAAGCTGATGCTTCAGGCAGAGCCCAGATCACAGAGAATATTAAATGTAATCCTGAAGGTCATGGGAAGTCAAAGGATTTTAGACAGAAAAGAAACACGTTACAAAAACAGTTTTGTTAAGGGGCATTGAGGACCAACTATAGTTGAGAAGAAAGACAGGAGGCAGGGCCATGGCAATGGTTTCCAGTGTGATATTTTAAAAGAGCCCATTCAGGTAGATTTACCCATAACATCAGCCTGCTCCTACAAGTAGTCCATAATTAAGATTTTTAAGTTGAAGGCTCATTATTCTCTAATACCAGCACTTGAATCAAGAAATGCTATTTATCATTCCTGGTAAATCACGTTGCTGGGCGACTTCCCCCTGTTGAAGCAGTGGCCTTCTTTGCTTCAGAGAGAAGGCGGACACCACTGAGATCAAAGGAATCATAGCTCAGCTTTAAGTCTCAAACTGATTTAAAGTCCATGGTGAAGATAATAAACTTGAAAGCTGGGCTTGGTGGGGTGACAAAGATATTTTCTAAATTCTGAAACCTTCCCTTTAAATACGAAGAAGGGAAGCTTGGATCACAGAGAAGGGGAGCACTGGGTAAGAGGGAAACCTTTGAAAGGGGAAAGGGAGAGAAAGCAAAAGATCAGATGCAAATGTCTTGGCTTATCCTGTGGGGTGGCAACTTCCAGAAGAGGTATAAGAAACCCACTCTCATATATATATATATATATTTTGTCATTATAGGAAGTTTATTACCTGCCTCTCCCTGTATATTATAGGGGTCCTTTTACACGTAAGAAAGGTTTAGAGATGTTTTTAGTTTTTAAAAACCAGAGAATCTGTGTTACTTATGAAAATAACGGGAGAGGATATTATTCGTCTTTATGTGCTGGTGCCCAAATAAAAATTTAGAAGTGTCTTTAATAAGAATACAGGGGGGTTCAATGCCAGGGAAGACTAGGGCACCCAAAGAAGTGTCACATTGGGCAATGGCCCTGCATTTGATGCTATAGGATAGTGGTGGAGCAGCTTCATTCAAGTGGAGTTAGTGGTCCCAGTGGACCACAGTTTACATGCTGCCTGCAGGGCTCCAGCAGGACCCACAAGTACCTGCAGGGGATGTGGAAATGCTAAGAGAACTGGGTAGACAGAGGCGCCTGGGCATCAGGAAGTAGAGGCCACAGGGCAGAGGGCCTTCTGACTGAAGGCTGTCGCAGGGACCTTCAGCCTCAGCAGTGACATCCAAACTTCCAGCCAGGACCCATTATTCCTCAGCATCACGGTTAGAGTCGCCCACAGACCCTACAGGATCAGGGCCATCTAGTGGTCGGCAGGGCGGCCTGCAGAGGACCTACACCCACACTCAGGTGCCCCAGGAGAGGGGAGATATGCCTTGAGAGAGAATGCGAATTTGAATCCACTGTTTACCTCCACTTGACAGTTTCAAACTGGATGAGACCGAATTAAATTTCATAAACAATTTTAAGTGTTTTCCTCAGCGTGGGCAAGAGGGGGATGGAGCAGGACAGGCTCAGTGACTATAAGGTTACAATTTGTAACCTTATATTTGTAAACTTCTACCCGGCTTCATACATGCATGAGAGCATATATATGTGTGTTCACACACGCACACTGGCTTTTGAATTCCTTCTCTGACAGAAATTACCGTGTCAAAAACTACGTTCAAACATGTTAGACCACATAAAGCCCTAGGGAAGGTTGGCTTTCAGAAGAAAAGGGTGAGGAGTCATCTGCTTTCCAGCACGGGAGACAACACACTGTGATCGTTAAGGCCACGAAGCAGGTTGTAGTTTTCAAACCCAAGTTCCGCTGACTGGCCGTGACCTTGGGCGAGTCATTTATCTCAGCGCCTGAGTTTCCTCATCAGTAAAATGGAAATAATAGTACCCACTTTGCAGGGGTGTTATGAAGGAGAAATAAGCTGGCATTTGGAACGCACTGGAAGAGTGACAGGTCACAGTTGGTGCCGTGAGAGTGTTTAACAAATGAAGTTTGCTCTTGGAGCCTCAAACCCTTGAGGGTCTTGTGGCTGACGCCACGGGGCACATGTGAGATAATGACTTAGAATTTTAAAACGTAAGCTTTTTGTTCAGACTTCTGAACCTGGGTGGGTCCTCTGACGATAGCCCTTCATTTCCCCTAAATCTCTGTCTGTACTGTGGATATAAGATTTTTTTGTCTGTTTCTTACATTGAAGAACTGTGAGAATGAATGAGGAAGATGTCTGTGAAATTCTTTGAATTCCTTGGAGAAAAAGTATATTATAAATAAAAGGTAATCTAATTTTTGAAGCATTTTTTCACCTTTCACATTTAATGTTGCACACTGTTTTCTTCTAATGTTCTCCATTTTTTTTGCCAGTTGGAAAAAAGAAAAGAGAAAGAATCCCAATCAAAGCTAGAATGTTTTATTTATGAAATGTGTGCCATTTAAATCTCATAAAATTTAGAGCTGAGTGGCCTACAACATGTATTTGCAACAAGATTTTGAAAATATATTTCATCACAATGGTAGCATATAACACATGAGAAGGAATTTCTCTTAGACCTGAATCGAGAAAACTGATCTGACATCGATCTAAAAATAAAGATGGTTTCCTTCTTCTATGTCCTTTTCTCTATTTTTTAAAAACCCACTGCTTGTTCATTCGCCTTTCCCAGATGTTAGCTGGGAAATATAAATCTTTTTTTAAAGCCTAGGTAGAATCACAGACATACAAAAGTGTCAGTAACACCAAAGGTGCAAGTTACATCAAAATCTCACGGAATTCAAAACCTTAAGAATCTGTTGTTGCCACTTCATCTCCCATTATTAAATGCACAGAAACCACAAGGTGTGTACCTGTGACAATTTCTTGAATTAACAAGCATCCAAAATGTAGAACTAATGGGAATGACATTTAGGTTTTGAGGCAGAGCTAAATTAAGATTTTAAAAGGTTGGTCAGCTGTTCAATGCAGATGTTATTTTTAATCTAGTGCTATGATCATTTCATCAAATAAGCATGTTTCTTGAAGTGGCAGGAAATTTGGGGCTGAAGATATTTTTAGAAAGGGTAGTTCCTGTGATCCTCCTGGATGTGCATGTAAGTTACACTCATCTGTGTCCACTCTCATGATCTAACCAGGGTTTTTCAAACTGGGTCATGACCCATTCATAGGCCCTGAAATCAGCTTAAGAATCAAAACCAGCATTTAAAAAAAATAGAATAGGAGATAACAGAAAACACAATATCAGAGTAGTGCATTTTATGTTGACAGAAAGCTTTGTTTCAATTTGTGTGTGTTTGGTTATGATACAAAGTGCATTTTTAGGATGAGTTACAGTTAAATATATTTGAAAGCCACTGATCTTAGATTATTACATGCAGATTTCCAGCTGATAACCATTAATACGAGTAGGAGATAGTTGATACTATTAATAGCTGATACTATTAATACGCGTAGGAGAGGAAAAGAGTACAAACCTAATGGGAAATAATTTTTTAATAAGTTTCATAGACCTTGAGATTATCCACAACCTCTAAACCAGTTATCTATTTTAAGGAAATAATCCAAAATTCAGACAAAAACTTCTGCATAAAAATACTTGTTGCACTGTTACTCGTTAAACTGGAGACCCCGAACAGCTTAAATGCTCAATAACACAGCAACATTAGGTCAATTTTAGAACATGAAAACTGTTGAGTATTGCATCATCATTAAAAACAATATTTTCAGAGGATTTATAGTAATGTGGAAAATGCTCATGATAATATTAAGTTTAAAAAAAGGATTCAAAATTGCTCATACTATAAACTCCTAACAATTGCAAAAATTGGTTAGAAGAAACATGCTAAAATAGTGGTTTTCTGAATGATTGAGTTATGGGTGATTTCCATTCTGTTTTTCCTGTATTTTCCAAGTTTTCTAGAGCACTCGTGTGACATATCCATTGTCTACGGGGAAAAAATGTGTTTCTGTTTAAAAAATAAATAAATAAATAAATAAAGTTTCCTTCCCTAGGATAGTTAGGTATGTTTTCATCAGTCAGGTAACAATGTTGTGTTCATCACTGTTTTCTTTGGCAAGGATGCCACTTTGGTTGACTTTTTTGGGGGGCCAGAGAGAGTGAAATTTCCCTTCTTTTAAGTGCATTTGGACAGTGTGATGACTTTCAAGAATCTGTTTCACATTCTTCCTGGATGACTAACACAAAAGCAACAGCGCCAGAGTCAGGGTTTCAGGTCCCCCAGGCAGCAAGCCCCAGAGGTGCTTTCCCTTCCTTCAAGACGGGTACGCTGGTTTCCCAGGACCACTGTAACAAATTGTCTCTCGCCTGGTGGCTTCAAACAACATACACTTCTTGTCTTACAGTTCTGGAGGTCGGAACTCGAAAATGGATCTCACTGGGCTAAAATTAAAGTGTCAGCAGCCCTGGGTTCCCGCTGGAGGCTCCAGGGGAGAATCTGTTTCTTCACCATTTCTAGCTTTAAGAAGCTGCCCGGGTTCCTTGGCTTGCGGTCCCTTCCTCCATCTGCAGAGCAGCATCGTAGCATCGTCAGCGCTCACTCTGCTTCCGTCTTCACGTCTCCTTCTCTGACTCTGACCTTCCAGCCCCGTTCTTAATAAGGACTCTTGTGATTGATTACATTGGGCCCACCTAGATAATCCAGGGCAACTGCCCATCTCAATATTCTCAATAAGGACACCTGCAAAGTCCCTTTGGCCATGTGTATGGTAACATATTCACCATAGGTTCTGGGGATAAGGTCATGAGTATCTTTGGTGGAGGGGACACGTTATTCTGCCTATCACAGCCAGGTTTGACAGAACAGCTTGAAAATGAGGAGTTTCATCTTGCTCGCCTTACAGGGTGGTTTGAAAATTGCACCATGCCCAGCTAGCTGTCCCAAATGTAAATGGGTATGGAATTTCCACTAGGGGGCAACATCCATTAATAACAGGATCTCCGTCACTCAGCGCTGGCACTGCCTAAAGGTTAAACGAAGAGACGGTTACTATGCAACCCAACAGCACCACAAAAATGTAGACAAAGTACAAACACATACATAAATGATGCCAGAGGAACTGCAGCTGCAACCAGGATTCCTTTATACTGTTATAATTTGGGCTATTGCCGTAGGAAGCAAATGAGCCCGAGGAGGGAGAATACGGGCTCAAAAAACTCAGAGGTTATTGTAACTTGCTTTAGTTTTATTGTAGACCTTTCATAAGTCACTCAAGTAATGTCACATTGTAGAAAAATTAGAAAACACAGGGAAGCAATCTAAAAACTGTTTTTTGAATGTCACTTTCAGTTCTTAAAAACTGAATACAAAACAACTGTCAGTGTTTTCTTTTTTAAAGAACTTTTTACTGAGTTGGAGATTTAGAAAAGTAAAATTCAACAAAACAATTAAGTCAAATTTCAAAGCAATAAGAACATTTGGTTATTAATGATCTTTGTACCTACTGCTTTGGAGCTTTGTCTTAAACTCAGTAGTGTGCTACTTTTAAAAAAATTAATTTCACTGCCATGTGGGATTTTAGAGTCCCAATTCTCTCCAGGCTTCGGCAGATCCCTCTGTCCCCAGCTTTTCTTTTGTAGCGTCCAAGTCAGTGTTTTCCCTCCTCTCCTTCAAAGCCGAGGGATGAAATAAAATGCCGGTATTCACAGGCCAATGAACCTTCTCTTCTAATTCCTCTTTTTGGATAAGAAAATAAAAAAGATTTTATTCTTTCCCATCTGTCTCTTCATTTCCCTTAAACTTTTTCATCTCAAGATATTATCCTGCCTGAAATAGTCTGCCTTCCTCCCCATTTCCCTAATCTCTGTCGACCCCCTCAAAGCTCAGCTCAGACGCTGCCTCTTCCGTGACGCCTGTGGAACCACAGAGGCCGACGCAGGTTTCTCCCCGCTCTGGGTTTTTCTAGACCTGACGGTTTGCCTCAAGTCTGCTACTTAAGCACCGATGTGTTCACCCAGCGTTTTCAGGTGGCCAGTTACGTTCCTCATCTGACAGCTCAGGGGACTTCATCTCGGAGAGGTGGGGCGACTGGCCCAAAGTCTCGGAGAAAGCTCGGCACCAGGGCTGGGCTCACCCCCGCACTGCCCTGGTGCCCACGGTACTGTCAAAAACAGGTCTTGACATTTTGTACCGAGAGTAATCTTTTGAATGTTTATATCTCTCCACCCTGTACGCTATAAGCTGCTTGAAGGTGGAGATCATATTTATTCATGCGAAGTACAACAAATGTATATTGAGCTCCTACTGTTTGCCAGGTACTGTGCCAAGCACTAGAATTGTGAGGATAAATTAAGACGATCCTTACCGTCAAAGTTCTCAGAGTCTGGTGCGGAACAGAGAAGCAAACCAGCAAAGGCACAGATTTGTGAAAAGTGTCATAATATAGGGAAATGCAGGGGTGGCCCAGACAGCCTAGGTCAGGAAAGCCTGTCCAAAGGAGAAGTCCGTGAACTGAGCCTTCAAAGGGAAGTAGCATTGATTCAGCAGCTACTATGTGCTCAACATGAGCCAGGTGCCACTGATACACAACCTCCTTCAATCCTCACAGCATCCTTGTGAAATCTGTGGGGAGGGCCGAGAACACCGGGAAGTTGTGATTCACTTGCTGTGTTTCACTGCCCATTACTAATAACAGCAAACTCATAAGTAGCATTCACGTGCTGGCAGCATTCCAAACACTTCATGTATGCTACTTATTTAATCTTCACAACAGCCCTGCAAGCTAAGCACTATTTTGCAAATCAGTAGAGCAGAAACAGAAAGGGTAAGTAACTTGCCCATAGTCACAGAGCAAGTGAGTGAACTTGATTTAAACCAGGCAGGCTGGCTGCAGAGTCTAGGCTCCTAACCACCATGCTATGCCACATCTACTAGACTTTTTTTTTCATTCTTTGAAGACTTTTATTGACAAAAGTCACACGTAGTCTTACTAAAGAAGTCAACAATTTAAAATTGTATAAAAGGTAAGCCCCTTCCTCACACTCCCCAATTCCATTTCTCAAAGAAGCCCGTCATAAGAGTTTAGTAAGTACTGAAGCTAAATATCATTATCCCTATTTTACAGATGGGAAAATTCAGTTTCAGAATTGTTAAGGGACTCATCTTGGGTCACAGAGTTGGTAGGTGGTAAATCTGGGATTCAGAACCAAAATCTTTCTAGGTCTAACCCCTGTGTTTGCACTACCAGACGCACAGGCAGTCTGGTGTAGGTCCCTAGCTGACGACCGGCACATGTTTTGTAAGTGAATTCATGAAGAGTTGAATGTGCCATCCTAATGAAACTGGGCTGTTATTAAAGCCGATGGAAGGGGAACATGGTCCCATTGGCCCTGGAGTGAAATATCAGAGACCAGAACCTGCAACAAGGCAGTGGTAAAGTGGACAAACACCAGTGATCTCAGGCTGATGGAGTGATGGAACTTGGTGACAGATTTGTGGTGGGGAGTGAGGAAAGGGCATGTCTGCCTCGGGCCTTCTGGCCTGGGTGACTGGGGTGGGAGGCACTGGTGCCAACCCCAGAGGTGGGGAGGACGCTTTTTAATTCATGGGGAGTTTGCTGGTGGTAGGAAGCTGACGCATGGTAGAATTTCTACCTTAGCTCCAGGCAGAACAACTTGTGTCTCTGTTTTACTGATTGCGAAACTGCTAGAAAGTTTACTTCCCTGGAAGTAGCACCTCATTAAGAATTCTAGTTAGCTTGGCCAATCGTTCGGACGGAAACCGTGTTCACAAACAGGAAGTGTTGCAGTCCACGGCCTCAGTGTAGGACAGCACCATGGCGGCCTACGAGCAGGTCCAAAAGGGAGCCCTGAAGGGCCTAGTCTGGGCTGTGGCTCACCGTCTCTGGCCAGTAGCACCAACCTCCCAGCTGCGGCAGATGGTAGATGAGCAGAGAAAATAAAGAGTGACCACACAGCCTCGCTGGCCCGGGTTGTGAGTGTGAAGGTTGGCAATCCAAGTACAAAGACCACGGTGTGGCAGAAGTCATGGGCTCGTCACTGGGAGGCCAGGAGCAGGGCAAAGTCAAAGGAGTATAGGTCTTTGTCTTTGTGTTAAAAGTGCTGGCCGGCACACAGGAGAGACCAGGCCAACAGGAGTAACTAAAGAGCTAACCCTGCAGAACTCTCTGGAACTCAAAGCCAGCAAGCAGACCCACTGCAGTCTCTACTCTGAGACTTCCAAGTTTTCCCACTTTTGTAGGCTTACATAGCTCAGGCCTACGCTGCTAAGTCTGCCCCTACCAGTTTTCTGGACTTCATCAGAACATTGATAGCAGCAAAGAGTAACTGTTAATCAGCTAAAAGATAAAAAAATTCAACAAATGAAAGAAAAATAGCTGGGGGTGTTCGGTCAGGGGTCTTCTGGCCCTGAGGAAGTCACTCAGTACAAAACCATACTGTATTAAGGGTGATGATATGCTAATTTATGTTCAGTGTCATTTTATCTGGCAGTGAAGTAAAAAATTTATCAAAAACGTTTCCCTCAAATGGCTGGAAATTTATGGGCACATGTCAGGTCCCTGGAAAACTCGCTCCTCATCAGCTGTGAACAGATGACGGGAACTTGTCTGACTCAGTGGGAGACCACTCATCTGAATCCACAGGGGAATGTCGTCTTAGGGCAGAACAAGTAGGTCACTATACCAGGCCCCACCTTAACTGCCCACCTGGAGGAGCGGCTGCGGCTCTAGGAGACAGGCACCAGGCAGTGAAAAGCCTGAGATCACAGTGGACCACCCAGCCCAACTCAGGACAGCTAAGAGCACATCTCTGCCCTCCCTTCCCTCAGACTGGGCTGTCTTCTGTGATTTCCTTCCCCTCCATGTCGGCCCTGAATACTCATTTCGCTGGGATCAAGGTAATATAATAGGTGGTCTCCCAGACCTGCCCTCTGACAGAAGAGGAGCCTTACCTCTGGCAAACGTGGCAGGAGCCCCAGACTCACACGCGTCTACCAGCCGGGTAGGGAAGGTGGCAGGAACTGTGGCAAGCTCCAGAAGTCACCCCACAATCCCGATCGTGCCAATTCAATTTCTTTGCATCACCCTGCTGGTCAAACAAAATATAATCGGTCCGCGTTGTTTGAGGATTCTGTATTTTCAAATTCGCCTACTTGCCAAAATGCATTTGCAACCCCAAATCCTATTTGTGAGTCATTTGAAGACACACACAGAGCAGGAAAAAAATCCCGTCTCCCCAAGCACATGTTCCCAGCTGAGGTCAAACAGGCCAGTGCTCTGCCCTCTTGTTTTCCCTCGTGCTGCAGACACGTATCCTTTCTGCTGTCTATGTGGTGCCACCTTTGTTCACGTTTTTGAGCTTTTTGTTGGTGATTTTGTGCTTAAAATGGCCTCCACGTGTAGTGCTGAAGAACTGTGTAGCGCTCCCAAGTGCATGGAGGCTGCGATGGGCCTTACGGGGAAAACACGTGTGTTAGATCAGCTTCATTCGGGCGTGGGTTGTGGTGCCATTGCCTGTGAGTTTAACATTAGCGAATCGACAATACGTATCAAATAAGGTGCCTTTAAACACACACAGAACAAGGTTGTGGATTGATTGGCGACAATGCCGTGACCAGAGGCTGAAGGAACCTAGACCTGCGCTTCTCTTGGGAGCAATTGTTTAGGATTTGCTAATTCAGTGTTTGCTGCGACTGTCTAGAACACAACTGCCGAGAATAAGAAGAATCTTCTGTACCTGAACACCCCTCACTGGGCTGTCTGTTGGGAGTGACTGTCTGTCGCGGAACGTCTAAGGGATTTAGGGCTGTCACTGGGACTCATAATGAAGTACTGGAGTTTGGGTAGGTGTTAGATTGGGAGACGCAGTTCCACCAAATAGAAAGACAGAGTCACCGAGGCTGCAATCAGCAAGAGGAGTTTATTGCCAACTAACTCGAGTTAGGGTCCATGTCTCAGAGCGCCAACACGCAGTGGCCTCTTCTCTGGACAAAGGACCCCGGGCAGCGTGGGAAGGGCAGTTTTATAGGGTCAGTTCAGGCAGCAAACAAAGAGCTGTCCACCCATT
>CAUYRT010072661.1:0-58543 GCA_963574885.1 Lepilemur ruficaudatus
TTGAATAGCCATGTGTAAAAGACTGAAAAAGGATCTGCACCTTTCACCTCTCAAAAAATCAACTCACAGTGGATAACAGACTTAAACCTAAGGCATGAAACTATAAGAATTCTAAAAGAAAATGTTGGAAAAACTCTTATAGACATTGGCCTAGGCAAAGAATTTATGAAGAAGACCCCAAAGGCAATCACAGTAACAACAAAAATAAATAAATGGGACCTGATCATATTAAAAAAGCTTCTTCACAGCCAAGGAAACTATCACAAGAGCAAACACAACCTACAGAATTCTCATGCTACACATCCAATAAAGGGCTGATAACTAGAATCTATATAGAACTCAGGAAAATCAGCAAGAAAAAATCAAACAACCCTATTAAAAAGTGGGCAAAGAACATGAACACAAACTTTCAAAAGAAAAAAGATTAATGGCTGAGAAACATATTAAAAAACGCTCAACATCTCTAATCATCAGGGAACTGCAAATGAAAACCACAATGAGATATCACTTAACTCCAGTGAGAATGCTTTTCAAAAAGTCCCAAAACAATAAATGTTGGCGTGGATGCGGAGAGATAGAAACACTCATATACTGCTGGTGGGACTGAAAACTAGTACAACCTCTGTGGAAAGCAATATGGAGATACCTCAAAGAGGTATAAGTAGAATTACCATTTAATCCAGCAATCCCATTACTGGGCATCTACCCAAAGGAAAAAAAGATATTCCATAAAAAAGACATCTGCCCTTGCATTTTTATAGCAGCACAATTCATAATTGTAAAGATGTGGAAACCACCCAAATGGCCATCAATACATGAGTGTATTAATAAAATGTGGTATATGTATACCATGGAGTACTACACAGCTACAAAAAACAGTGGTGATCTGGCACCTCTTGTATTATCTTGGATAGAGCTGGAACCCATTCTACTAAGTGAAGTATCACAAGAAAGGAAAAACAAGCACCACATGTACTCACCATGAAATTGGTATTAATTGATCAACACTTACATACACATATAATAGCAATATTCATCAGGTGTTGGGCAGGTGGGAGTGGGGCAGAGAGGATGGGTATATTCACACCTAATGGGTGCAGTGAGTACTGTCTGGAGAATGGACACACTTGAAGCTCTGACTTGGCTGGGGCAAAGGCAATATATGTAACCTAACATTTGTACTCCTGTAATATGCTGAAATAAAAAAATAAAAAATAAAAAAAAGGATGAGTGGGAGAAAACTTTTCTTAATTACCCTTTTACACTTCCTGGTTTTTAAACTATGTGAATATAGTATCTATAAAAATAAATTAAAATTTTTTAAAAAAGGAAACCCTCTCAGATGTTTCAATATATTAATACATATTGTGACTCTCCAAGTTGGTGGTGGTGGATGAGACAGTTTTCTACAAACTCATTTGAGTATAGAATCCTACAGAATTTTAGGTTTTTCAGGTTTCCAAAGAAAGTAAGGAATAATCCTTAAAGGTTTGACATGCTATATTTAGCATATATTAAACATAACATTTTATATTTTTGAGATTCTCTGTTTGTGTGTGTGTGTGTATGTGTGTGTGTGTGATTTCTAGTTTGTTTCTTATCGACCAATTCTACTCCCAGTACTGAGTATTTTGATATCTGGAAGAGCAAGTCATTTTTAATGACTCTTTTTGCTGATATCAAAATTAACTCTTCTTGTTCAATATTTTCTTGAACTATTTTTATCTGTTTATTGTTTTAAATGATTTACTTATCAATCACCTAGACATACTCTTGGGAATAGTTTGAGAAGAACTGAGATCTTTAGAAGTTATATAAACGTAGAAGGGAAACCATTTCCTATATACCCTTAAATACTTCCTGAATTTTGAATTATGTGAAATATATTTCTCAAATATTCTCTTAAACCATTCAGTAAAGTTTAAAATAGCATGGTAGTTTTCATTTTCTTCATATAAATCTTTGCTATTTCTTAATTATTCTAAGTGTTTTTATGTTGTTTCTGTTGGAAGGGAGATCCATTATTTATTTTATTTTGTCAAGGATTATTGCCGATATAAGCTACTTTTTTCTTTAACAGATATTACATTTACTTTTGGAATTTATTGAGATGAATATATGATGCTTCCCTTTGACCAATTAATTTGATGAAATATAATAACAGATTTCCCAATAATTTACTAACCTTATTTGCTGGGAAAAAAGTCATGTTCGAAAACAAAGCATTGCTATTTCAGTATAATTTTGAAGTTTTGGTGAATAATTTAATTGGATGTTTGCATCTATATTTGTAAATGGAGTTGGATTGAAGTTTTGTTTTGGAGCTTTCTTTGTTAGCTTTGAACATTTAGGTTTTGCCAAATCTGTATAATAAATGAGCAAGATCTCGATATTGTTCTGTACTCTTGAAAAGCTTATAGGGCATTTGAAAGAATTTCCATGCACAAATTTTGATCCCAGTACCTTCTATAAATGTAATTCATGAACACTAGTTTCACTTCTTCTTTTCCCCAAGCTGTATCAAATTTGATTATTTATGATTTTGTAAGAAATCATCCATTTTATCTTATTGTCATTTATGATCTCTGGCCTGTTTGTGCTTTCTCTTTCTCAATCTGAGGACAGCTTCCACCAGAAGTTGACAGTAGTAGCCCAGAGGAATTCCAAATTGGGTGGTCCCATCTTTCTCAAGGCTTCAAGGCTCAAGTTTGCACACCCTCATTAGGGGCTGCTGGTATATATATCATCCTCCTGTCTGACTCTATCTGGCAATATGTGCCAGAAACATAGTGAAATTTCTGGCATTTGGATGGTAGCTTTCCTAGTTAAGGGCTTGTTTTTATGCTACCATCTTCCCCTGCAGTGTCAATGCATGCTTCAATCTTGGTTTAACTGCTTTTCATCAACCCTGGTAATAATACTAGGAGCCCTGGGCTATATTTATAAATGTAGTGGGTGTCAAGGGCGGAAATTAATCACAACAACTAACATAAACAATCACTCCTGGAAACACAAACATGCTGACACTCCTCTGGCCAAGGCTTGGAGTGAGTTGGCAAAGGATCCATGTTTTTTTTTTTCTTTTTAATTTGTGAAATAATCAAGAAGGTAGAAAATATGAGAAGTAATGCTAGGGATATATTTTTTTAATATTCCCCTTTCCCTCTTAATTCCCTACCAATGAGCAGATTTTCATTTTTTATTATTAATGACAGTAAAGGCTATGTATAAATATAAATTTTCAGATGATTTCTGATAATGGGTCATATATACAAAAGACAAAATACTGTAAATAAGGACTATGGCATATTTTTATAGTCTTCTGTTACAGTTGGTACTTACAGAGAATTATATAAGAGTTACCATATCCACATTCATGTAGTTTCCACAAAATATCCAGGTAATTAGAGTCACGAATGACATTGTTTTCTAACATAGCCTCCTTTTCCGGTATTATTGGTAATATTTGTAATTCAGAATAGGCATATCTTATTTCTTGCTAAAACTCTACCACAAAGTTATGTACACAGAAGTTTAATTAACAGAAAATGACATATGACCAATATTAATAAATGATTCAGGGAGGCTGAAATTCCTCAGGCTGTGTAAATCTCATTCTTTTGGATCTCTTTCTCATTTTTCATCCTTATTACAGATCTTTTCTTGGCATTGGTGGCGTGTTCTCTGATGAAGAAATGTTGGTTTGTTTGTCTTCTTTTGTCCTTAGGGGTGTGGCCTGGTATCTTTTGGGACCACTGCCTCCTTACAGCTCATATAGCATCTGCAAGAGTGGGCTTAGCTCTTATTAATTTTGAAAGCTCCTGCCCATTCCTCATAGTTTTAATAGAAGAGGGGAAGGGGGCAATGCATTTTGCAAAGCCCAATTTTTCTTTTTTATACTTTCATCTTCCTTTCTCTGTGCTTTCTTTTCCATAAGGAAGAGTCACGTTTGGTCATACATGGAATCTTTCTTCACCACCTGTCAATCAACTCCATCTTTATAGGACTTCCTCGGTAGTGTCACGGTTTCCCCCCTTAGAGCAGCCACACTAAGCTGCCAGGTTGCTAGTTATTGCAGAACTTCATTACAAATTATGATAATATTGTATTAATCATAAGCCCTAATTTCTATTTTCATGAATGTTCTAAAGTGATTGTAAGCAGAAACAGGGAATGGAAGATAAAACAGAACCAGTCCTTCTGGGGAACTAGGAATGTAGCTAGAAGCAGCCCACTTTGAAGTCTGCTGTTTTATCTTACTAGCCAGTTCAGAGAAATGAATGTAGTAATCAATCTTCAAAGGCGGGGATTTGCTAACATATATACGTGTGTGTGTGTGTGTGTATTCACTTCACATTAGAGAAACATTTTTAATGACAGGAAATTGTTTATGGTATGGTAAACGAAGTAAACAGATTCTAAAATATATGCAAAAATGGCTATTAAATTATGAAAAGATATTCAACTCTGTGCCTAATAAGAGAAATGGAAATTTTAACTATGGGATATCATTTTTTTTCTTCATCAGATGGGTAAGAATCTAAAAGCTCGACAATATACTTGTTGGTAAGGCTGTGGAGAAACAGGGACTCTTACACATTGTAGGTGAGAATGTAAATTAGTACAATCCCATACAGAGGGCAAAATTAAAATGGGATATTCCATTTTTGAGATTTTATGCTACAGATATCCTAGCATGATTTATGTACAAGGCTATTCGTGGCAGCACTCTGTAATAGCAAAAGGCTGAAGATAACCTAAAGTCCACCAATATGTAACAAGTTAAATAATATTGTACATTTAAAAACTGGAATACTGAGAGAAGCCCTTTATGAACTGATATGGAAAGATCTCTAAGACATACTATTAAAAAAAAAACCAGGATGCAGAATGTTATTCATAAGAAGCTACGTTTTCTGTTACAAAGAGGAAAATAAACTTGTTGACTTGTATGCATATGAGACACTTCAGAGGAAACTAAGAACAATATTTACCTGGAGAAGTTATCAAAGACTGGAAGGATAGTCATCAAAGTGTTAGTAAATGATGGGAACACAAGTTATGAAAGAAGTCATAGCAGTTTTCATTGCAATATTTTTATCTGTAATGTATTCATATTTTTAAATGCAAAATAAAGCTTTAAATAACTTTCAGGAAGATGAACCAAGTGCATCTGTAGCTTTTTGTAGTTCAGAGGCACATGCCTATGAACATAGCAGCAGCGAAGTGTGAGGGCCCTGGCTGTATGGGCCCTGTTCTCTGGTTAAACATTCGCTGCATCCCTTTAGGGACAAACGTTTGGCTCAGACTCCCTCAGGTCAGTTTGGAAAATTCCAGGTGGCCTGAAACCTAGGAGTTAGCAAAGCAAAAATGCAAGTGGTCAAGAATCCTCAAAATGGAGTGGGGGCCGTGCACACTTTGCTTATTTAGCAGCAGGTAGCTACGAATAATGTCATCCTGGGCAAAGCCACACCCCAGAAGATAATTTCTTCTGGAAGAATTTTGGGTGTTATCCCAATGAAAGCAGTTTCTTGAGTGTTCATAAAAACAAAAACCTTTGCATAGTGTTTAAAGTTAAAAAATATGAAACACATTCCAGAAAAAAGGGCATATATCAAATTATCTGATACTATGAGTAATTTTTAAGCACTCATGCTGCAACCACTGACCTCAAGAAATATGCCAATGCCATCCCCTCAGAAGCACTCTTAAGTGTCCCTTCTTGATCACACCACCTTCCCTCCTGTGAGAGATAACGTGAAAATGACAACCTCACTTCCATGGTGACTGCTTCTTGGCTTGCGTTTATAGTTTGACCACCTACTTATGTATTCCTGAAAATGTAATTTCATTTTGCTTATTCTGGAACTTTGTTTATAAGAGCCATCCATGTTGCATGGAGCTACATTTTATTTTATTAGCTGCATAGTATTCCATCACATGCTTGTACCAAAATTTTTTATCCATTTTATTGATGATGGATGTTTGAAATATCTCCATTTTGGGGCATTAAAAGCAATGTTGAGTTGAGCATTATGTTTTATATATTTAGGTGTATATGTGCATGAGTATTTTTAGGGTAATTACCACTAAGTGATATTTCTGAATTATAGGGTATGCATAGCTTCTTCTTTTCTAGATACTACAAAAGTATTTTCTAATGTGATTAGCAATTTATACATCTTTTAATGATTGACAAAGGTTCTTATCTTCCCATTTCTTCACCAAAAGTTCAAAATACTTAGTTTTGTCAGACTTGCTTAACATTTGCTCATCTTACAGGTGTGTAGTAAGATCTCATTATAGTTTTAATTTGCATTTCACTAGTGACAAATGAAGTTGTGTGCCTCCTCATGTATTTATTGGCCATTCAGATTTCTTTTGTGAAGCCCATGTTCAAAACTTTTGTCCATTCTTTCACTGGAGTGCCTGTCTTTAATAGTGCTTAATTTAACTCATTATTAATAGTCTGGATGGTGAATGATCAGGGTTGGAGGTTCACCATGCAACCTGAAGGCATATGCCACAATCTCT
Source organism: Lepilemur ruficaudatus (assembly GCA_963574885.1). Taxonomy (NCBI): domain Eukaryota; kingdom Metazoa; phylum Chordata; class Mammalia; order Primates; family Lepilemuridae; genus Lepilemur; species Lepilemur ruficaudatus. The sequence goes on from CAUYRT010072661.1 coordinate 6,535, forward strand.
GATTTTTCACAAAATGTTTTATGTAATTAGTTGGCACTAATTATCCATCAGACAAATTGGGCCTAAGCATCTGTCCATCACACTGTCTGCTGCCAGTGGACCCAGATCAATGAATGATGCTGACATCAGTATCGACATTCACCAGAGCCTTACCACATGCAGAACACTAGACCGAGCACTTCATGGGGGTTATTTTACTCACTTCTCTTAACGCCTATGAACAGATGCTCTCAAACTTACGATGTGGCTATGTCCCAATAAGCCCATTGTAAACTGAAAATATCCTAAGTCAAAAATGCATTTAATACACCTAACCTACCTTAAATGTGCTCAGAACACTTACATTAGCCTACAGTTGGTCAAACTTATCTAACAGACAGCCTATTTATAATAAAGTGTTGAATATATCAAGTAATTTATTGAATATTGTACTGAAAGTGAAAAACAGAATGGTTGTGTGGGTATTCAAAGTACCATTTCTACTGAATGTGTATCGCTTTCGCACAATCCTAAAGTCGAAAAATCCTAAGTGGAACCATCCAAAATCAGGAACCATTTATTAGGCTTAGAGCCTTAAATTACTTGACCACTATGACTGAACTACAGAGTGATGGGCTGGGCGTTCGTTGGTCCCTTAACTAACTCCAGAGCACATGCTCTTAACTTAATGATTATATTGCCTGAAGACAAAGGTTCCATCTGGTTTCAAATTTGGGATTATTATGTACTGCGGAAATGGCAATCATTAGTTCTAAAAAAAGAGAATATAATTAAGTACTTAGTTTAGACATGATAAAATTTAAGGTCCCTAAAAATATATCATAATGCGTTATGAATGATACTGACAAAAAGAAAACAAGTTTAAATAATATCTTTGTTATGCACTTGACTTATGTTTCCATCACAGTCAATATATGTATGACAAACATAGACTCTTTAGAGTTAGTATTGTGTCAATAAACATGTTAAACATTTTGAACAGACAAAAACAGATGCTCTTAAGCCAGACTCATTTTTTTAGGTTAAAACGATGAAATAAACCATGACGGCAAACCTACTCGTGCTTCCAGCAGCAGCTACCCTAAACGCCCAAAGCAAGGAAACAAGAGAATCTCACACATTGTGTTGAGTCTCTAAGGGATCTTCTAGTTATTAATAAATATAAAACACCAAAATGTTACAAAAGTAAGACTCTAAACATTACAGTATCTTGGACAAGACCCCAGATATCTGTAGGAAAATCAATCTTCATTTGCAAGTTAAACTTTAAATTTGTTGTAAGATTAAAAAAAACTGTGAATATTTTGAAACAAAAGTTGTAGAAAGCTGATGAGACTTTGAAAAGATCCGGAGAACTAAGAACTGAGCTACAGCCCATGCAGTTGGTGATGGTTTCTGAAACAGTTTATGTAACGAGCTTTCATTCAGAGGTAGCTTTTTTTCCCCCCTTTTGAGGAAAGCTTCTGGCTTGAACATGTGCATGGGTCCTGCACAGCTTGTAAAGCTGTGTTCTTTCTCCCGCTGAGACCTTGCTCAGGCTTGTAGTTTCATTTGAAAGAATAATTTTCAATGTCTCCTTCTAGGCTGAACATTAATCCCCCCACTGGTTGATCGATTAAATCCCACTGTCTGTGTCTGGAAGGCAATGTCTGAGCTTTATGTATTGCTTTCTGGCAAGCTGCATTTCCATGCTCTATGGAACAGATGCAGCAGTATAACTGTGTGCAACAGGCTTTCAAAACCTCAAATCCTGGCAAAACGACAAGTGGAGTGTCTCATTTTAACATTTAATAAGTTTAGAGGCCTCATAATTATAGTGCTATCTGATGAGTTTTGTTCATACCTTTGTATGGCATTTAGTAGCTCACAAGGTGAAAAAACATCATCTCTTTTGGTCCTTACTACGATCGTTTATAGGAAACAGTGCTTTATTATCTTTCATTTCAGTAACGAGGAGAAGGTACGATCCTTGCCCAGGGTCCCATGGCTAGTAACTGGCAATCTTGTGATTAAAATCCAGATCTTTTTGGTTCTAACATCAGTGTGCTTTTATGAGTCACATAAAAAACCCAAGATTGGAGAGCTATAGAGGGCTTTCAAAAGGATGCATGTTATCCTGTGCTCTGAGTCCAGAAAATTAATGGTAATACAAATATCACGTCATTGCTCACTTGAGCAAAACAACACAAAGAATGAGCCATTTCAATGTTGCCTCCAGGGTAAGGGGGAAATTGCCAGGGTACTTTGAAAAACCCTAAATGTGATCAGCCAGACCCTGGAAGATAAGCCTGCCCTGCAAGGGATTTGCAACTCATAAGCACTCAATGCATTGGCCTTGAATTCCCATGAGTTTTACAGGCATATGTCTTATTTCTCCAACTATAAAATCCTGGAAGTAGGTGTTTTGGTTTCGTCTTCCCCAGAGGCAGATCCTAAGATCTTTATCTCAAGATCTTCAAGTGCAAATACCTTATTTGGATACTTAGTTACTTGAAGATGTGAAGATGTCAAGATCTTCAAGTGCAAGTACCTTATTTGGGAGAAGAAAGAAACACCAGTAGGGAGGGAGGCAATGGGACAGGAAAGGAACCAGAACAGTGGCCAATAAAGAATGCATTATCGAGCCAGCTGCTACTGGGGTGACTGAGCTTAATCCCACGAGGAAACCTTGGACACAGTGTCAGACACGAACCTCACAGACATCCCTCCTGAGGGTTGAGGGGGTGAGTGTCCCTATGCCAACTCCATCAGTCATTGTTGCGAGCTGCTGGGAGTGGGAGGTAATCCCCCACCTTCCGGCATGCTGTGCAGGAGGGCAGAATAGCATTCTGTAGTTTAGGAAAAAGTTCCCAGGCAAAGAAATGCAGACACTGGCAGGGGAATTTCTCCAATAAAGGGCCCGAGGGATGTGGCAAGGCACCCAAAGGGTCTGCTATGTAACAGGATCTTGATCTTTTTTTTCTTCCTCTTATCTTGTGCTATTAAAGGGGGTAGGATCTTGATCTTACTACTAAAAAAATTCTCTAGTACATAGTATACTCCTCTGATAACTATGGATTTATCAGCCTGATATCACGGTGGATGAGAGAAATGCTTACAGATATGCATTAAATCCTAGCTAAAAAAAGAATATGGAAAGAAAGAACAGACAAGAAGGGGCAGGGAAGGCACCCTGGACCACAGTAGCATCAGAGCAGAGCAGGGAGTCATCCGTACTCACACTTTCTCGTAAATCTTGTTGGGATGCTCCGGCCATTCGATCATGCACACGACCCTGCTGGGCATGGTCTCTGTGGTTGAGTAGTAGCCCTGGGGGAAGGCCAGCAGGAGAGCCAGGACCCAGATGACACAGATGACCACTTTTGTGGCTGTGGCTGACAGCCGGGGCTGGAGGGGATGGATGATGGCCATGTACCTGGAACAGAGATGAAAGGACAAAGTTCTGCTTTGGTCACCAAAATCTACATCAGTGATTATGTGCTTTTCCTATCAATGAAAAATTTCTGAAAATCCTTTGATTCCTGGAAATCCTTTGATGACAACTATTTTCCAATTATTTTTCTGTATTCTATCCTTAAGCTTTATGACTTATGATGTACAATGCTAAAATCCATAGGAAAAGTTAGCTAGAATTTTTTGCAATTTCAGAACCCATAGAACAACATTCCAGGAGAGACATTTTCATCATTGAAATGCACACGCTGGGGACATGATGGGCAAACACAGATCAGGAACACAAGGTGAAATTAGAAAAATAAGGAGGATGTTGTAAATTTATTCAATATAAAGATTACCTTGTATCCTTTTGGGATTGTGGAATAAGGGTAATAGAAACAGTAGTTTTTCAAGTGCTTGTGTGGCAATAAAAGGTTAGCGATTCTACATGCGTCCATACAATTTGAGGGGAGGTGAATGTGTCTGTGTGAGAAAGCAGTGGCCAGAAGCCAGCAAAAAACAACAGCTCCTGGAGAAATCTTTTTTTCTGAGACAGAGTCTCACTCTGTTGTATCAGCCTGGCTCACAGCAACCTCAAACTCCTGGGCTCAAGCGATCCTCCTGCCTCAGCATCCCAAATAGCTGGGACTACAGGCATGTGCCACCATGCCCGGCTAATTTTTTCTATATATTTTTAGTTGTGCAGCTAATTTCTTTCTAGTTTTAGTAGAGATGGGGGTCTCACTCTTGCTCAGGCTGGTCTTGAACTCCTGAGCTCAAAGGATCCGCCCACCTTGGACTCCCAGAGTGCTAGGATTACAGGGGTGAGCCACCACGCCTGGCCGTCCTGGAGAAATCTTTATCAACTCTTTGAGCATCTAGGAGTCAGTGTGTGGCTAACTACACGTGCTGCATGAGGAGAAAGACAGTCTCCAACTGCTGAGGCAGACACATTAGAACACCTAAAAGGCCAGGGTAGATGACACCTCATTGCAGGAAGACAAAAGCACAGTGAATGACAACTTCAAGCCCGGAGCCATTCTTCCTCCCCTCCCACCTGGGATCTGGCACTAAATGGTGTCATCTGAGTGAGTGTGTCCACATGTTTGAATTTGTGCACTGCCTCTGAGATGTCACAGAGATTTGAAGGATAATAAATATTAAAACCAGCATTTCATATCTGTTATAAGCACATCAATTCTGCCTCTTCCATTTTAAAAGACATTTCCCTATGCATATTTTCTTGCAGAGTTGATAGATCTATCCCTTGAAATATGCGTCTTTTTCAGAGTGGGAATGATGTCTTATATGGCCTTTGGGGTTAAATATTATCTGACAAAACCATAGAACCACCCATTTGAGTCCCTGACATGCAGGTATTTCTGGCTTCTGTGGTACAGAATGGTCAATGGAGACTTCAGAAACATGCAGACGAATGCAGCACAGCTGTCAGCTGTCTCTACATAATTCCACAGCATTCATTTACTGTATTCTTTGGACTCCCAGGATCTCTGGGCCAGAACTGGGGCCAGGGTCACAAGTAAAGCTATTTTATTCGCTACATGCTCAGCAAATTCCCACTGGGCACCTGCCGCACATAAGGCACAGCATTTCCTTCTGGGCTAAGAGCTTCTGATTTCTCCCGGGAGAAGAGGTGCATCAATAAGCAGCCACAAAACATGACAGTAGGGTAAGTGACCTCATGTGGTAATCTGATCAACACCTTAGTGCTTTAGGGAAGCTGCAGAGGTGATTAAGTCTTGGGATGGCAGGTGGTCTATTAGAAGGGCTTAAAGAGGTGCGTTGGGCTGGATTTGGGGAGAGCCTGTTGAGCATCTTGCTCCAAGGGCAGGAAGTGTTCGGAGCCTTTTCCCTTACCTGTGTTAGGTTTAAGCTCTGTTTTCACAAAGGCCTCCCTGGTTGTCCATTTATCATCCTAAACTTTGGAATACCTTTCTCTGCATTTTCATGTTGGGGCCCTAGGCTTTCCTCCTCTGGTCTGTAAGAGCAAGGCTGCTGCAGGTGTTCAGTGTATAGAGTCTGGTTATTAGGAGGATGCTTCAGGTCAGCCTTTATATATACCTCAGAAGTCATGGTAACTCCCAGGAAGAACCCCCCAGAAACTTTTCCTTCTGCCTCTTTTGGAAAGTGAAGTGAGTAGGTAGTCGTAAAGTCAGCAGAGAGTGAAATTAGGAAGCAGCTTAGAAAAGATATTATGGTTGGGGTGAGAAGTATAAATCTTTGGGTAAGATTCCCTGGTCGAGTTGGTGGCTATAAAGCCCATCACGCAAATGCTGTGTCAAAAGGGCAAAACCAACTCTCAAATGTGGCAAATTGTCCATCCTCAGGAAATTGAGAAAAAAACCCACAAAAAACAAAAAGCAAAAACCCTGCAAACACCCAAAATGTTGCAAATCAAGCCTTGTCTGTCCTCATTAGATTATCCCAAAGGGCCACAGCTACAGCCAAGGAAGGCCCAGTATACCATAAGCCAGATGACCTTACCTCTCTGGAACGGTCTCCTGCAAAGAACCCTGAGAAGCCATTTTTTTTTTTTTTTTTTTTTTAGTTTTTTAAATTTAATTTTAAAACTTAACCACATTCTCAGAAAACCCCGAGAAGTCTTGATGCCTCTCGTGGACCTGTGTCTCTTGCTGCCTGACAGTGATGGAGCCTTGGTTTCCTCTCCAGTTGTGGGATGGGGGTGGGTGGGGGAAATTCAGGATCAGAGCCGCCGGAGTGGGACCTGTGCAACCATTAGCTTTACTTTCTTTCCAATTTGGTGGAGGGTTGAGCCTGGATGGTCATGGCCAGAATCTCTTTGAGTGTTTGCATTAAAATTGTAGGATGGCTTATTGGATTATTTCCCAAAGGCAAAATTGTTTTCCCTGACAAAGCTGGACATGCTGCCATGAAGATGCCTTATCTCACCTCCAGCAACCTCCAGCACTGCACGCGCACCAACCTTCACAGGCAGCTGAGCGTCCTCAGGGGAGAATGTGGTGATTGCATTGCCCTCTTTTAATATTATCTCAAATGCAAGATTTTAATATGTTTCTAACTCAGGATAAATACCCAATCTTAAATAAATGAACCCTGACACCAATCCCCATGCCCAAATTGGTGACACACCATTCAGAATCTAGTGTGACCAGGCTGAAGGGGCATTGCACCAGCATATTGGCACTGTAGCTGCAAATGGGTGCCAGAAAGCCGCATTTTATCTTTATTGCAAAAATTGCAATTTGGGAACCTGTTTTCAGTTAACTCTCTGCTGTTCCTTGAGTGTAGGAGCCATTTTAGTGACAGATGAAAGTATTACCCGCATACAATGAGAGAGAATAAAAAAGACTGGCTTTAAAAAATGTATACATTTTCATTTGTTAAAAACAAAGGTATTTATCTTCTTTGCTCCCTCCTTCCCTGCTTGCCCCTTTTTCCTTCCCTTCTTTCTTTTCTCCGTCCCTCCCTCCCTTTCTTCTTTCTGTCTTGCAATCCTCACTTCTGGGGCTTGTTTAACATGCTTCTTTCTTATTTATCCCAAAGCTAGTACCATTAAGATAACTTGTACAGAACACGGAAGAATATTTTCTTTCCTACTCCCAATTCCTAGCTTGGATCCCATTAGCAAACCTTTATATATTTATTTGGAAGCACCCAGAACAATTCTTGCTTATTTAGTTATAAGATATCACTGAGCAAATGCTGCAAGCCCTAGGAAAATACATTCAATAAATATTTATTGACTGCACAGTGCTCACAGGACTCTAAGGCAGTCAATGAAACAAACGTCTTTCCGGTTTACACATTAATCATCAGGCTGCCAGGGGCAGGGCTCCGGGGGCTGTATGGGATGTGGATTATATTCTCCAATTCAGGGGTGTTCCAACCCCACAGAAGGCCATCAGCTCTGATTTGAATTGTATGTGCCCTCGCATCTGCAAAACCTGAGGTATAGTCTTCCTCTTGCATGATTATGCTTTATAAAAAGAACTCTCTGCTTCATATTCTTTTTTAGGTAGAGTAAAAGGATATTATTGTGCAAAAGAATTCTCATCTTCTGACTAGCAGCAGTATCTTCATAACTTCCTCTTATACCAGCCCAGAATCACTGGACAGAGAGAATGTCTTTCCTCCACCAGGAGATGTGGCCTACCAGGCCTTCTTTCACAGTCTTTCCCTCCAATTCCAGTCCCTGCCTTCCCTTATCCCCACTCATTCCTGGGATGTTACGAGTTTCCTTTAAAGAACCACATCTTCCTGAGTTCAAATGACCAGGGGTAGTGACAGCAGAGAGGATGGCTGCTAATGTCTAGTTCAAGGGTTGGCAAACTTTTCCTGTAAAAACCAGATGTTAAATGGTTTAAGCTTTGTGGCCCATACAGTTTGTGTTGTGACTACCCAACTCTGCCTTTGTATTGTGAAAACAGCCATAAACAGTAAGGAAACTATTGGGCATGACTGCATGCCAATAAAACTTTATTTACAAAAATAGCAGGTGGGCTGGATTTGGCACCTGGGCCATAGTTTTCTGTCCCCTGGTCTAGTGTATGGGAAGTGCAGAGCAGGAGGAATTAGAACCATAGGTCATGGTGTCATGAGTATGGTGTCATCTTCAGAAACACTCTTTGCTTTCAACAGACTGAAGCTCGTTGGGTAGATAAATCTTACAGCCCACAAGCAGTCAGCAAGGCAATCCCTGGCCGCTGCCAGCGTGACCCAGAATCTGGTCCCTCCTGTCTCTCATGTGAGCACAGTGGCCAATCAGTCCAGGGTGTTTTTCCACCTAATCCCTCCCACTTCTTTTCACAACTTGGCCCAGTCACTATGTCCCTGCAGCTGGGTCAGGTGCCCTACATTTATCCTTGGGGAGATCCCTCACCTTGTGCTGATCACATTTCACTTTATTTTTCTGTTTGCACATGCATCTCTTCTCTCTTCATCCTCTACAGATCCTTGGCCTGTCTCAGTGCCTAGGGCACAGTAAATACTCAATAAAAGTTTAGTTGAATAAATGAACATGCAAATTTCTTGGCTCATAGCAGGGCCTCCATAAATGTTGAATGAGAATTAATGCAGCAGGAGAAAGACATACGTATTATACTTTATTCCTCCCAGTCTGAGTGCATGTGAGACTGATATGTGAGACTAAAGTGTTTTCTGTCATACAGACATCCAGGACCATCCTGCAGGAGTGACCTCACTGGACCTGGGTCTTTAGAACTTCCTGTCTCTCGACATCAAACTCTTAAATAAATTCTTGATAATTATTTGTTGACTAACTTCTGCATTGACCATATGCTCCCTGAGATGGAGGGAGGATGGAAGGAGAATGGATGGAGCGACTTGTTCAGAGGAAGAGCCAGATGGCGATACCGTATGCAAAGACAGAATCCTGTGCAGTTCGATGCTATTTACACTGATTTGATCATCACACATTGGACACATGTATCAAAAATCACTGTACCCCATAAATGCATACAATTAATGTGTCGATTAAAAATAATAAAATAAAACAAAACATTTTGAGAAATCTTTAAAAGAAAGATGTATTTCTCATAGGGCCAAAACATCCATTTCACTGGGCCTGGCAGGCTATATAAAAACTGCTGCAGTCACGTGAAGGTATATTTAGAGTTTCCCTGATTCTCTGAAATTCCCTCCCTCCAAGTGATAGGCATGTCTTCTGGATGACCAAAAACATGTTTTTTGCTTGACTTGTCTCAGAAGCAGGCAACTTCAAGCAGTGGCATGGGACAAAAGGGTGTGCTAGGAGGGGGTTTCAGAGAATGGCATGTTCCTACCTCCTCCTCCCTTAAGGTAGCCTCTTTTCTCCCACAGATCTGTATTCAACCCATAAAGGCAGGATCTCTGGGCCAGAATTAGGGTGACATGAGTAGGGTACTCACAATCAGGGTTGTCCAAGTACAGAATTGGATCCTGCCTTTATATAAAATCTTGATATTTTGCTCATCATAGATATTTTTGCATGAATTATGATTTTAAAAGACTGCATTAAGTTATTATTTACCTTGATCGCTGATTTTTTTGTGCCCTCATAAATTTTGCACTCAAAGCTAGCGCGCATTGCCTCACTCTAATCCCAGCCCTGACAATATCTCCCACTCAAGTACACCAGGCAGGACAGTCACTGATCAGAGGAAAGTACTCAGACTCAGGTAGCAGTGGGACAATTATTCAATGCTGCTGCTTCTGCCAGGCACCTGAGCTACCAATAGGTTGTGCTGTGTCTTGTACCTGCACCCTTGAAATGCCCCAGGCCACCAGACCAGGCTGGCAGGGTCAGTGGGAAGCCGGGAAAACTATCAGTATCACGAACAGGATACAGCCTGAGTAATCTGGTTGTAGACAGGATAGAGATTATTTGGGCATCTTTGCTGCAGTGATTTTGCTTTTCATTGTATAATGTAGACTCACTATTTATTTATTTTTTGATAGTGACTTCTTAGTTAAAAAAAAATCTTTTGACAGCAATAAGTTATAAGTAAACAGAAGCATGTGTTTAATAAAAAATTAAGTATTGGATTTCTGCTTTTCCCCAAAATTGATGATGAATGAGTAACTTGCACAAAGTAAGTTTAGATGTTTACCTTCTATGGGGCCAAAGTGTTATCACTGGACATATGAAAATCAAAAGACACAAATCTGCCGAAGAAGCAGCAGCAGTTACACCAAGAAGTTAGTAGTGATTTTAAGAAAATTGTGCTCAAAGACATTGATTTAAGCTACGCAGTGAAAATGGTGCGTCTGCCCACCGTTCTGTAAAGCCTGACTTTTCATTTAGATTAAATGACTGTTCTTCTAAATTAATTTCACTCACTTTCAATTCCGATTTTTCTTGTGCATGTACAAAAGGTCAAGTAATAGCTATTAATATGTTGGCTCAGCTAGCAGAAGAAGAACTTGGCAAATAGTTATATGATTTTAATATTGCTGTCATCAGATTTTTCAAATAGAAAATTAGTTAATTTCAATAATGGTTCAGTTCTTTTTTAATCCAATTCATAGATTCAAAGTTTTTGGAAGGTGAAACAACAGACATTGTTGTGAATGTTATAATGAATTTGTTTCAAACTTCAATAGTGAAGATAAATTTATTTGTTTTGTTTTGGTACTAATATGAATATAATATGGTAAAAATAATGTTCTGAGTAAAGTAAGAAACCCATGGAACAGAAATGTGCTTGGAGTAGATTGTGACACACATAATTTATAACTATGTTAAAATACACTGTACTACCTTACCAATTGAAATAGGAGCTGTAGTTTTTGAAATTTATAAGGTTTTATAGGTGCAAAGTAACTGAATTTACTTACTTGCAGGATAATCAGTGATTTAGGATTTTTTTTGTGTGGTATCCTATCCAGCATTTTTAAGCTAATTTTAAGAGCATCAACGAGGACATCTAGTCTTCCATTTTGCTGGAAGCAGAAGTTCTGCTGTCATATTTTTCATTTTTCTTTTTGTTATCTAATTATTCTGAGTAACAGTTCAAACTATACCAGAAGCTATAAAGGGAAGGTCTCTGTCCCACCTGGGCCCAAAGGTAACACATAGCTAAAACACTGAGCACCTGGTAAATGCCAGGCTCCATTTCATGTGATTTCTTTGTATTAATTCATTTTATCTCTCACCAATTCTTTAATATAAGCTAATGTTATGGCCCACGTTTTCCAGATGAGAAAATTGGGGCTCAGAGAAGTTAAGTAACTCTTTTACCAACTGGTAGGGCTGGGCTGGAATTTGGCGGTTTGGCTTTGGAGCCTTTGCTTTGCTTTTAATCAAGGCATTATTCAGGACTCTCACACTGTCAACAATGGGTGCAATCTTCCTTTCTCTGAACATGCAAAGCTATACATCCGTACTTTTTCCTCTACTGACTTTTAACGCATTCATTCAGTAAACCTTGTTTAATCCGTTTCTATTTGTCAGAGCAGAGCCCAGTGTGTTCATGGTCTGAAGGAGTGGCTATCTTATGGAGAGGCGCATGCGTGGTAACGACGACGCAGTGTGCTGCGTGCTACCGTGGAGTTGGAGTTGCAATGCGTGTGAAGCATGAGCAGACAGCAGGCCAGGGTGGGGAGGTATGGGTAGTTTCTCAGTGGAGGTGACACTTGAATTTGATCTGGAAGGGTCGGTTGGTGTGTACCTCTACGGAGAGCTAGCTATGTGCAACATACTTTACAGGAGAAGGCAACAGCATATACTTGAAAAGAAGTGGATGTTTATAAGCACCTCCAACATTTTACTAGAAGCTTATTAGGAGTCAGTATTGCACCTTCTATTCCTTTGAATCCCCATGGCACCTGGCCAGGCACAAGGTAGCTCCTTAGTAACTAGCAGCCGATTGACCTAATGACCCCTTCCTTCTATTAAGGGTACAGCAGGCAGAGAGGTTGGCCTCTGAATTTGCTTTCTCCAGATGTGGACGAAGAAACAAGGATAGAGGCTGAGTGAGGAAGTACACGGTCTTGCGGGCCTCTGCTGGGGAAGCGCCCAGAGAGTGTTAGCCTCCAGAGGAACTTGTGAAGGATGCTGGGACCAGGGCTGCCAAACACAGAGCAAGAGGCCAAAAGAGGAAACATGATTTCCAGAAAGTAAACGTTCCCCAGACCTGTGTTTACAGACCACCCTGCGGCCTGTCCCGCTGTGATGTAGGACTTCCTTAGTCTGCACGCTCAGGCAGTGCAGACCCTGCTGCCTGGGTTATGACTGTCCTACCCCAAGGGCTTCCAGCATAGGACATAGCTCCTTCTCTCCCCATTGCCCTTACTTACTGCTTTTTCAGCTCCTTAATCTCTCTTGATGTGATTTCTCAGAATCTCAGTTTTCTCATTCCAAAATAAGAATTGATAATATTTACTGGGCAGTGACGGCTGAATGAGATAATATATAAGAAGGGAATGGCCACAGTTCAGTGCACAGCAGGCACACAACACCCACCCACATTCTCTTTTGTATCTTTGTAACTTGTATCTGCACAGGATGTGTGGTCTCTTTTCAGAGACTCGGTGCCTAGATTAAACCCAGGCTATTCAGGGCACCAGACACTTAAACCATCAGTGCCACTGGCTGGTTCCAGGACCAGGCACTTAAAGACACTCAAAACAGTGAAAGGCCAATGAGGCAGTGGCGTCAGCTTAATAGCTGCTGCCAAATCAAGTACTCAATTTATAACTTAAACAGTATTTCATGGAAAAAATAAATTGGAGTAGTGTTACTCATCCCTCAGGTCCCTGCATGCTAATTCCACCGAGACACTTGAGCATGACACTTGCTGAAACATGGTGTCCCAGGCTAGGAAAGGGGACACTAACACCCGGCCAGTACATGCTGGCGGTCCTCCAGCATTTGCTGCAGTGAATTACCTCCTTGCAGAGGGACCCAGTGTCCAGCTTCCCTGTGGAGGAGGATCCTGATTCACCCTTTCTTGCCTCACCCATTCTCTCCCCTCTCCATTCAGCATTCTGTTTCAGTCTTTTGTAAATCTTATTTCTGAGAATGGTTGTTAGATGCTCAGCAGAGACAGCAGGGACGGGTGGAGCATTGTCAGAGGGTGAAGCACGCGGACTGCGGATGTCAGGATTGTACAGGAGGAGAAAAGCACCTCCCTTGTGCGAGAAGGAAGCGCATGAGGTGGGCAGGCGTTGGCAGGACTTGGGCCTTGTGGAGAGGGGCCCAGGCACATCATCTCACAGGACACAGCCCAGTGTCCTCAAGCTTCCAGGGCCCTCTGTGCAGGCCTCTCTCTGGGCTGCCTTCCTGCCCTGTGCTGCAGCTGCTCCCTTGGGAGACGCGGATCTGAGCCCTAGTGGGTTTGGCCTTCGCTTCTTCATTTTATTGGCCCATAGTAGAGTGTAACAACGAAAACCAGAAGTCATCTGCCAGGCCACCTGAGTCAGAAAGAACTGACTTCCAGTCTTTTTTTTTTCTTTCTGTCACTGACTGGTGTGAGCTTATGGCAAATTACCTCCTCCCAAGTCTTGGTGTCTTTACTGGTGAGCAGTTTCTGCAGGTGTCCCGTAAGGTCCATGTATGAGTCTAGGGCCTGAAGGTGTAGCTAGGCTGCCTTCTCCCTGCTCCAGTGAGACCTGTCCTCCCTGAGCCCTGCCCATCTTAGAGCTCTCCTCAGCCAGCATCTCTCCCAGTCCCCTTGCTCCATCAGAAATGGTCAAATCCATAACAGGAACTTGAACTTTTCCATCTCACGTGGTCATTGTGAGGATGGAAGAAGGCAGAAGTTAAGGGACTGTAATTGGTATGCGGGGCATTCTCAGGATACTCATCAAACAGACATTCAGGCACAGGGAAGACAGGAAGAAAGGCAGCTCCTGATGCTGTGTTAGGTCACATTCAGAGCTTCAGAGAGATCACAGACAGCCGGGGCTAGATGATGGCAGAGCAGAAGGCCTGGTAGTCTGCCTGGGGAATCTGTGGTGCCCACACTCGGCTGAGACTGGGACCGCAATCAGATGAAGATGTTCTAACCATCAGTTTGTATGGTTCCTTAGCCTGGACTTGAAGCATAAATTGTCAGGTTGGTGGTAACTCACTACACCAGAAGCAGCTTGAGCCAGGGATTGGGGTTAGAGTGTCCATGTTCCTTGCATACTGATGGCACATGAGACCTCAATGGCCATGTAGGCTGTTAGGAAGGGGTGAGGAATCAGAGGCTGCTTAGTCCAGTGTCCTTTTACTAGACACAAGAGGACAGTGAGGCCCAGAGAGGCAGTGTGGATAACAAAGGTCGAATCTGAGGCCAGGCTGTACTTGAAGCCAGGGGTGGCCCCAGAATTTCCATATTGAAAGGGTTAGGGGAAAAATTCAAGCTGAGAGTATTGGGGGGAGCGGGTCTTGAAGCTGCTTTTGTATAATGCTCTACATAAGATAGGAAAAGTGTCAACTGTTCATACCAGAAAGCGGGAGGGAAGAGCTGATGCGGATGAGAGAGAACTAAGGCCACCCTTGGTGCCAGCATGACTCGAGGCCCCAGCCTCTCCCACTCTTCCCCACTAGGTGTGGCCATCTGAACGTTATTAGGTGAAGGAGGACCAGGGCAAGTCCTCCTGGGTGCACATAGCAGTGAGCCCATCCTCTGGACCAGGCACCCTGCCTCCGCCAGGCTGCCATGGAAGCAGAGCTGAAGAGCAGTCGGGCCTGCCTGAGGCCACGGGTGTGCACCGCGGAGAGCTGCCTGCCTATACACCTCGCACCCAGACCCAGAAGGTCAGGGAAGTGATTTCTAGCAACAAACTCATTAGCACCAATCTCTATTACCACACAAAGCAATTTGGAGGGCTGACAGAATTCATTAAAAGTGGATTTTACTTATACTAATAACTGCACACAGAAGAGATAATGATTTATGCCCAGTTTTAAAATGCCCTCCGAGGTGGCTTGTGAAGGGACCTTCTCTCCCGCTGTGTTGGGAAGGGCTCTGACCTTCTGGGGCCCTGTCTGTGCCTTGGCGACAGGAGTCACAAACAGATTAAAGACATTTGTTTGAGTAGCTTCAGTGGCTTTGTTTCTGTTTCATGGCTACCCGGCTGGCTTTGAGGCCTCTCCTCCCCACATTTCCTTTCTTTCTTTCTTTTTTTTTTTTCACTGTTTATTCTGAGTGATTGTAGTTTCCCTGGGTGACCAGGCCAACCAACAGAGATGTCACTCCAGGAGCTATTATTTTAAAAGGAGCTGGATAGTTCACATTCCGGTGGCTTCTGGAATGTCATGTGGCCCTGCCACTGAGTGAGGAACCCCACCTGAAATGAAGCAGGACGCTTGGACTAGATAGATTTGATATGGCTTTTTGGATACGGTGGAATCAACATGTAGATATGTTTTTCTGATGTCAAGTAATGTGCAGAAAATTACTTCTCTATCCTTAAGCCTTTCCCCCTCCATTACTCTCACCTCACCACGTTTTCATCTGTAAGGGACATTGGGAATGACGTGGATGAGAGATGGGCCGGGGCCCAGGAAAGGGATTGGGGAGTCTAGCAAAACACCTGGAATAGTAGTGGTTTGGCTTCAAGCTGCATCAACACGCCTTTGCTGTCAAGTCTCCCATTTGCAATCGTCTAGTCCTGAGTATCCAATGGGGTCAGTGACCACCCACTCCCCTTCTGAGAAAGCTGTGCCTCCCTCAGAGTCCCTGAGCATGCTGCTTTGGATATCACACATCCGATTCTCCATCTTCTAAGATATGTTATCAAATCACTGTATAGAGCAGAGCCAGCTGGTGGCCCACACCAACCTCTGTTCTTTCCCTCTTTCTCAGTAATGAAATTCTAATTTGAGCCAGATAAATTCCAACCAAAGAGATCTAAGTGGAAAGTAGTGGAAGAGTTTCAGGATGAGCACGTTTCTCCTTTCTTCCTTTATCCTTTTGTTTTGCCTAGAATGTGGATGCAATGACTGGCACCTCAGCAGTTACTTTGAACTGTGAGGTGACATGAGAATGGAAGCCACATGTGGGTCAGCAGAAAGTTAAAAGGAACCCAGGTGTCTGATGGCTTCATAGCATCACCATACCTGCCCTGCTGTGGTCACTGGCTTGAAGGTAAACCTAGCATTTTCATGTCTCTGACATCCTTTGGCTCTCCATCTGTCTCTCTCTGGAATTATTTTATGTGATAAAATAAACCTTTGTGTATTTAAGACACAGTAGTCAGATCTCCGTTACTGTCAGCTGATCTGAATCTGAACTGATAAGAAAATTTGGCACTTGTATGTTGGTATGGATTTAGGCAGAATCTAAAATATGGCATTAACTTGTTGGGGAAAGGGAATGTAGACCTTAAGGACTCTGAAATTCGGTTACCCTCATGTAGTCAACATACAGCTCACTGCTCCTGGGAAGCCAGATCTCCAGCTGCTCTAGCCTGAAGCATTATGGCCAATGGCATTTTTGGGCTCTTGTCTTGCTGTTTTTGTAAAGTCTTATGAGAGTGATGAACTCAGAGCTAGAGAGGCTGCACGCAGAGATAGGAGGAAGCCTCTGCTAACGAGAGGCTTGTAATTTAAAGCATTGCTAGATTGAAAGAGTGTGCTGCTCAGTTACCAAAATGGAGTAATTATAAGTGGTGGCTGTACACCTGCACACTTACAAGGAGGTAAGACTGCTGTCCTGCCCTACTAAGGTGGTGATCTCAAGTCAGCCTGGATAACAAGCCCGTACCACCGTTGGTGTTTTGGGCGACATTGGGTCTCCTTGCAGCCACTGGCTTTCAGGCAAACTCAACATTTGTATGTCTGACATCCTTAGGATTTCAAACAACACATTCCATGTCTTTACAGAGCTTAATAGAAAGGCCAAATTTTCCAATAAGAAGAACAGCTTATTTTAATCCACTCCTGCAAGTTATTTAAAATTAGTATTTATAAGATAGAGTTTCTATAAACAGAATCCTAGCCATTTAGGTAGAGTGGTCACACTTGGAGCCCCCTCCAATTCCCTTCCTCTTCCAGGTCCAAGAGAAAAATATGCCTTAAAGATCCAGCTGTCTTCAGACAACCTTTGGCCCCCAGGATCCTCCAATGTTCGAGACATTGAGTGTCTTTGTCCTTCGTATACTGGTCTACTTTCTCCACACTCCTAGATCTTTCTTGTGTTTCTTCATAATGGGATCTTGGACATAAGCCATTGCAGAGTATTGAACACACAGTGGCAGGCCCTATTTCCATCTAAGACAACTTCATAGCTTCAATGGATGAAATGGCTGACTGCAAACACCAGCAGTGAGATATGCTGGGAAAGATGAACAAATTCACCACCACCTGATCCCTTGAGGACATGTGAGAAAACTGGGGTTCACAGACATGAAGCAGTCAATAGTAGACATGGGACCTCTGCCTATCAGTTCTGCCTGATTTCAAATTCCATGCTTTGGAAGGGGTATGCAGAGTCCTCCACAGTTCAGGGGCCTGGCAGAAAGAAAGAGGACTGGAGATGACTCAGTGCAAATTTTAGCATCACTGCTGGCAGTTATTTATTTTAACCACCTCCTATGTTCCAGGGGCTGTGTGCCATGAAATGGTTCCATTTTGGGCTGATTAATGACTGAACAAATTCATTGAAATCTTTGGTTTCTACCCATGACTAAAGCTACTTAGCCTGGACCGTTGCCTTCTTCCCACAGAAGGAGGTAGCTACTCAAGGAGAAATAGACTGCAGGGTTGGAATGGTCCTTTGCCCATGGAGACATGCTCCATTTTCTTGACTCAGGGTTGGGGAAGTGTTTGAACAGGTCTATCCCAGGCAGGTGGGAATGTCACCCAGTTGATGTAGCTGGGTTCTGATGGAGCCTTGGACTGTACTACTTCACTACACACCATGTTAAACAGACCTCTGCTGGGCTGTAGCCATGTCAACGGGTGGGGGATCTGCCTTTTTGGCTCTGTCCTCACTGGTCACTTTTGTAGCCTTGACCTATCCGTGGATGGTGGCCTGGAGACTCATCTACTCATTCATTCATTCATTCATTCAAATACTTACTGAGTGCCTATCAGAGCCAGGCACTATGGCAAGGGGAGTGGATACAGAAGAAGAGATCATAAATACCAGCTTTCCTCTCAGGAAACTCTGGTCTTATAATAGCAGTGGATGATCATTAACTAAACTTATAAATACATGTCCATTCACAGCTTTGGTAAGTGCTATGAAGAAGCAGGGCCATAGAACGTGTAACAATAGTATCGGGACAGCCTTGGGGTCAGGGAAAGATTCTGAGGAAATGACATTTGGGTTGAGACCTACAAAGAGAGGTAAGTGAAGAGTAACCTGGGGACAAGGTCATTCCCTAGAGGGAGTGAGGACAGTATGTTCAAAGGCCCTGTGGTAAGACAGAGACTGGCACATTCAAAGAACTTAAATATAGGAAGCAAGAGAGAGAATAGTGTGAAATAATAATAATAATAGCTTACACCATTGGGTGCTCACTTTGTGCCAGGTACTATTTTAAGGAATTTACATATGTGGACTCATTTAATCTTCACAACAATCAGCGGAGAAAACTGAGCCACAGAGAGATTAAGTCACACACCCAAGGTCACATGGCTACTAAGCCATGAAACTCTCCAGGTAGCTCAAGAGCAGTGAGCAGGGTGGGATGGGACCGGAATGGGAAGCCATTGCATGATTTCAAGGCAAGGAATGGGGTAGCCAGGTTCACATACTGAAGTCCACTCTGGCTCTCTGAACTCTGCTGGGTGAAGGAAGGTTTGGGGATTGCCTTAGATCCTCTGTCTCCAGTCTTCATAACCTCCTGGGATCATGTCTTCATGTGGCCAAGGGCAAGTAAGAATGATGCTCAGTTACAAACTGCAGTCCCCAGCATCTGTGTCCTTGGGATTTTGGAGCTTGGGGCCTCAAGAGGAACTGCAGAAAAGACAAGGCTGCTAAGGGTTGGAATGACGCATCTGCAGGCAGCAAAAGTCCACCTACTCAGACTTCTTGCCTTGATGGGAGGGGCGTGGAGTGGGCAGGCTGCCTGTGCTCTCCATGCCACCGTGACTGCCTCTGACGCAGCACAAGGGATCTGGGGAGCCATGATGACTCTGCACTCGCTGACTGGCTTCCCTACCTATAAAGCATTTGGGGAGGAATGAATCCCTATCCTCCTCCCCCTGGCTGGGCCTCAGGGTTATCTAAGGAGCTATAAAAAAGTTAGATGCCATTATCCTTCTCTAGACCTACCAAATCAGAATTTCTGGGGTGAGGCCCACAAACCAGTGTTTCTGAAGTGCTCCCAAACTGTAGCAGATCACTTCTAAGGTCTCTTCTTGCTACAAAATAATTATTTTTGTTTTTCCTTTCAGATATCAATTAAGGAATGGGTGTGAGGAACCAGATACAGTGCTAAGATACTTTATATATTTTCTATTGCTTAATGCTCAACCCAGCCCTTTGAGGTTGGTAGTATTAGTCTGATTTTACAGATGAGGAAACTGAGGCTCGGGAATTTTCCTTAGATTGTTCAGTGCCTTACACTTAAATACTGGAGCCAGGATTGGAATGCATTTCTCTAAAACCCAGCCCTTTCTGCTAACCCAGGGATGGGCAAACTTTTCCTTAAGCGGTCAAACAGTGAATGTTTCTGATGTTGAGGGCTACATACATGGACTTTTTGCTACTAAACTCTACTGTTGTAGAGTGAAAGCAGCCATGGGCAACATGTAAATGCATGAGTGTTCTAATAAAACTTTATTTATAAAATCAGGTGTCTGGATAGATTTGACCATTGGCCATAGTTTGGTGACACCTGCACACAACAGTTTTAACTTAACAGTATTAATTTAGCCTCCTAAAAGAAAGGGAAATGAAATTAACATTTGTTTAAGTATTCCATACAGGATATTAACCAATGGGGCTGCCCAAGGATCATGCTGGACCCTTCATGGCTTTTATTTCCTATAAACTGCTCCATCACCCAGGTGTTATTATTCATATGGTAACTGAGGCACAAAGCAATTAAGTCATTTGCCCAAAGTCACCTTGCTAGCAAGGAATTGGGGCAGAGGAGGTGTCAGAACAGGCCTGTTAGGCTGGGGTCAGGGATCAGACAGGATTCGAGTCCAGGCTGTCTGACTTTAGCACCTGTAATTTTTCACTAACATGAGGGCAGTAAAGGAGAATCCGTGCTGCTGGTCTCCCTGTTGTGGTCTCAGATGTGCAGCTATGCATCTGGTCAGTCTGACTGACCACATGCCCAGGTGTCCTTCCCTCCCCGCTCCGTGTAAAGCAGCATCTTACTATGCACTTAAGCCACTGGGGCCCTCCATAGAGAATCAGGAACTATTGTATAGGAAATAGAATATGTCAGAGCTTTCTTTTCCCCACATATGAACAAGTAAATCATCAGTGTTCAATACCCTGGTACCAAAGTAATCTCCTTCCTGTTGAGCTAAAGATAAGGGATTTGAGAGGCTCCATTTGGGGAGAAGTAAAAACCTGAATTGTAAGTTTATTTGAGACACAGCCCAAATGCCAACATCTCATTTGGGATGAGAAGCAGGGGGGAAACAGATTGGGGGAGAGGAAGTAAGCGCTAGAAATATTAGACATCAAGTAATTGCAACAGCTCTGGTCAATGCCTGTCAGCAAAATGGGAATAAAAATGTAGCCCATTAATTCTAGATGCACATCCAGGTTGTTAACGGGGAGAGGAGACATATAATTCAGAAATCCACTTTTGTTCTTTTTTTTAAATCAACATGTTTCCATTAAAATGGAAATTGACTTCTCATCATATAAAGCAGTCATTTTCTGGGTGCTGTATGATTATCTCTACCTTTCCTGGGCACAGTGAGAATGGAAATATTCAAATGCACCCATTAACCTTTGGAAGTTACAACTTTGAATTCTCAAAGTGGCCTCCTTTCCTTTGCATTGAGTGCAGACACTCTGTTGTTAGGGGCAGGAGGCTGGGTGGGTGGTACGTGCATACCTTCCTCCTACGGAAGCTTGTACAGAAAGGCAAAGGGCAAACGAAAGTGAAGGTGGGATGCTAGAAGCGGCAGCAAAGCTTCCCTACTTTTTGGAACAAAAGCAAAGGCAGGTCAATGTCCATTTAGAAAAATGACTCTAAAAGTCAGTATAAGGAAAAAGGAAATCACATTTGCCTGCCAAGTTTACAGAGGCAGATTGTGTGATGCATGTGCTTAAAATGAGCAGTGGATGGAGTTAGTTGCTTCTGCCTTGGGTGGTTCCTGGCTGGTCTGTTTTAGGAGATTCTGACAGCAAGCTCTTCAAAAGTCTTTCCCAGGATACTGCCAAACCAAATCCTATCATCTTCCTTTGAAGACTCAACTCCGAGGTGGCCCCTTAAGAATTCCTCCTCAAAGCCTTTCTTTAATCATCTCGATCATTCTCTGTCGAAATTGAAATGCAGCCTGAAGGCATGCTGTGTGATGGCTTTATATCTCATCTGCACGATGACACTGTAAGCCCCTTGAGGACAAGGACTGGCTTGCATGTTAGTTATGCATTCCTTGTAGTGTCGAGAATGAGGCCAGGTTCAGAGAACTCAGGTATCAGTTGAGACATCTCTTCTCAGCACATCTCATGGTCTGAATTAATGTGGCTCAAGCTCCAAGTTTTATAATCTTGGTAAAAGTCAAAGCTTCACCCATGATAGGTGAGGATTCTCAGGGTCTTTCTTTTCAGATTCCCATTGTGACGAGTCCTTAAATGCATAGATTGTCTCTTCCACGCCCCTCATAAACTTGGATGCCAAACTCACTCTTTTACTGACTTCCATAGAAGTTGGTGAGTGCAGTAAGAACTGGGGATTGTCACAGGAGGGTCTTACCAGGCAGCTCACATCCTCTTGTCGACTCTCTTTTCCTTTCTCATCTCTCTCTGGTATTGCCCCAAAAGACAGAAAGCATTCTCCTTTCAATATGTAGCTCTTCTGGTTTGCACATCCACATCTATATGGTCTCAGCAGAACAAAGCCAACTCATAACAGGACCTACTGTCTTCAGAAACCACATGTTGGAGCTTTAATAGTAACTTTCCCCTACTCTATTAAACAGAGCTTGCTGCCTCTCCAACATTAAACCCTTCCAAATAAAGGTGCTTTGTAACGCAGCTTCATCGGAGAAAAGGAAGCTCGAAATCGCCATGGGAGGGAGCTGTGTGGACTCTGGAAACCTTGAAGCTTAGCAGCATGGGCCATAGAGCTTTGTCGAGGATGGCTTAACCACATCCAGGTGTGAAGGCAAGACAGGAAAAAAAAAAAAAAGAAACCCTAAAATTTGTTTGGAGATGGAACTAGGAAAGAACTAGGAAACTAAGGAGAGGAGGTACTGTGCTATGCCTTTGTCCACCCACTATTCAATTTACAAAGATTTCTTGGTCCTCCATCAGGTACTCTGTTAGGCACTAGGAATATGCAGATGAATGAGGCATTGCCATTTCCACAAAAAGCACATATATATGCTCAGCATGTATTACACCATATCCCGTTACAACTCCATAGGGATTCTTGGGTAGTCTGAGAAGGTTGCTTGCTTGGTCTACCTAAACGCTCTGTTTTCATACCACTTGGACCTGGGCTTGAGTGGGCTCTGTCTGGTGTCCTAAGGCTGCAGACCCCACGACTGCCCATCTTACCACAAGAGTCCAAGCCCAGGCCTCTGGCTGGCTGCTCTCTACTGTTCCGCTGTGATTTTCCAGGTCACAGCCTGAGATGAAAGGAGAAAGGAAACATTTATTGTACTATATTTGGTGAATTCACATACACTATTTCATCTGATTCTCATAACAACCCTGTGATAATCTGCTTTTATCCATCTTTTATAGATGAATACCTGGGGTTCAGAGTGGTTAATGACTTGCCTAAAGTAACCGGCCAGCGGGTGTCAGTGGAACAGAGATGGGGCTGGATTCTAGAGCCTCTGGCCTCTGCTTCCACGCACTGGCTAGTTCATCACGAAGTTCATTTAAGGTGTTGGTTCACGCTTTCTGAGTGTTCAGTTTTCTCATTCCTTGTGCCAATCTTCGTGCCAAGCTTGAACTTGCCAAATATTTAAATCTTAGGAGAAGGTTGTTACATAATAGCCCCTCTGATCCCCTGGGCCTCCTTTCTCAAAAACACAGAAGGTTCACAGTAAGTCTGGCCAACAAGTCTGGTGTATGTTGCCAAACTGGGAACAATGGTTCCTGCCTCTCTTGCAAGCTCTTTAATTAAGTCTCTCGAAATCAGATGGGGTGGGCAAAAGGGATGAACAATAAGGATAGAAATACCTAGTAGACTGGAGGGAAGAGGTGATTCAGTTACTCATTTATTTATGCAACACATTTTTGAGTGCCAGGAACTGTGTAAAGTGCTGGGGACATAAGACAGATAAGACATAGTGCCTGTGCTAAAGGAATTTACGGCCTATTAGAGGTGAGGATGCGCTAACCAGACAGATGGGCAAGTTACCAGAGGGGAGGACAGGTTAATCAGAGGAGAGAGCACGCCAACCAGAGGGAGTGTATTATTAACACAAACCCAGCTCATGCTCAGAATCATCTCAGTTGCTTTGCAAATATGTATTAATAGATTTCCGTACCCCACCCCTGACCTGATGAATTATCATCCAGAGCCATCTTCTGTATTTTTAATACACTCCCTAATTTCACCAATCATGGCTATTGAGGACTAAAGCCTCACAGACACCTTATAGAGAAGCTTGGACTGGGTGCAGGGTGGATACCCAGAAGGATCAGTTAGTGTATTTCTGGGCTTCACAGAGGAGACAATATATGAAGTGAGCCTTCAGCATTGTAGACAAGCAAGTTAGGTGCATGAGGTGCTGAGAAGGGTGGGAGGAAGAGCTTCCCAGGGGGAAGGCCCACCTGAGCAGAGGCCCTATAGGGTGAGCTACTGTGATGAGCCAAGGAGGTTTGGTTGGGCTGCAGCCTGGGGTACGAGAGTAGACCAGCTTAGAGAAAAGTCTAGCAGGCAGGCTGGATTCCAAGTGACCTTGTTGATCCTGATTCAACAAATTTGAATTTTACTCTTTTTGACATGGATGGCCACTCAAAGGTTTAAATCACGGGAGTGAAATGATCAGTTTTCATTTCAGAAATATTACTTTAGAACTTCTGGAACAAGATGGAAATATGAGCCTACACATTTAACTCTTCTCTTTCTAAAAGCCCACTGAAATATCCAAAGAAATATAAAAAAAAAAAAAAAATCAGGGAAAGTTGTCTTCCACAAACTGGAAATATTGGCATTTTTTTTTTTGCCTTAATTAACACTGATGGAGTGTTACTATGTGTGGGCCTTGTCTGAAATGCTTAGCATCTATTGGCTCATTGAGTTTTCATGGTACTCCATGAGGGAGGTGCTATCATCGTCCACCCTGATGGGCTATTATCGTTCTCCTATTATAGATGAAGAAACCACAAGCATAGGGAAAGCAACTATGTCCAACAGTCCCACAACTAATGGTAGAGTTAGTATTTCAACTTATGAAGACTTGCTCTAGAAACTAGGCACTTACTCACAGTATTGCACTGCCTGATAGATTATGAAAATATGGTGCTAGTGGCCTGGATTGACTGATGGACCCACTGTCTCCAAGTCTGCGCATATGAAGAAGAAGTTGATCCAGGCAGTGGGCGATGGGGTATATAGTGCTATCCTACTAACTTTCAAGCTTAGAGGTTCTTCAAATAGGGGAGGCCAAGGGCTGGGTATAGAGAGAGTGTTCTAAAGCTGGTACATAGAACAATAAGAGAAGAGGAACAATTCCTCATCTGCTTAGCAGTGGAGCTCGCTGCCATAGGACTGCTTTCCCTGATAATTAGTTTCTAGTTTCCACAATCAAGGGGAACTCTAACTTGGCACAAATGTTCCTAACTTGGAGCAGCAAGGCCAGGACTCCATGGGGCCACTATTGGGACAAAAAGTGTGAATTTACATGAATGTTCAGGAGTACAGTGGGAGGTGACAGACGGACTCACACCCTGGCCTGGAAAGGTGTGATGGGTAAAGTGTAGGCACAGCCTGTGGGCTTCTGAGATAACCGGGAACTTTACCACGGCTGGGAAGGAGCCCTTCAGTACTACATGAGGTTCTCTTGTGCAGACGCCTCTGGCTATAGCCTCTTTCTGCTCCTCACAGCTAACTGTATCCCGACAAACTAAAGCTGCAGACTTTTCTTTTTCTTTTTCTTGGATTTAAGATTTGAATAAACATCTCCACAACCTGCGAGAGAAATCATTATAACTTACAACACTGAACATACAGTACCTTCTCAGGAAAAATGAATAAACACAGAAAAATCATCAGATCTATGAAATGATTTAGCAGTTTAAAAAAACTCATCAGAAGAATCCAAGCAAATGTTCTCCTCTGAAGGAAATGTGCTCCAAAAAGTGAGACATAACCAAAAACGAAACAAAACTGACTCATATTCTTGGCCTGGCTTGGTGGCTCACGCCTGTAATCCCAGCACTCTGGGAGACTGAGGCGGGAGGATTGCTCGAGGTTAGGAGTTCAAGACCAGCCTGAGTAAGAGCGAGACCCCGTCTCTGCCAAAAAAAACCAGAAAGAAATTAGCTGGACAACTAAAAATATATAGAAAAAATTAGCCGGGCATGGTGGCGCATGCCTGTAGTCCCAGCTACTAGGGAGGCTGAGGCAGGAGGATTGCTTGAGCCCAGTAGTTTGAGGTTGCTGTGAGCTAGGCTGATGCCACAGCACTCTAGCCCGGACAACAGAGTGAGACTCTGACTCAGAAAAAAAAACTGACTCATATTCTCAATGAAACTGAGATTCAAGCACTTGCCCCATCCAAAAGCAACAATCTGATATCAGATAATATTACTCATAAATATTTTAAAATTTAAATGTAAATTTATCTTATAAATTTGTAAATTCAATTTTTAAATTTCTAATTTTTAATTGTAAGTGGTAGCTGTGAATAACAGATTGGATAGTACAGAAAAAAATCATACTGATGATTCAAAAGTCCAGTCTGAGAAATTCTCCAAAAACTCTGAAGCAAAAGACAGAGATAAATATAATGTATAAAAATATAAGAAATATGAGAGATAGGTTTAGACGATAAAACATAGTATCTAGATAAAACATAGAATTCTATAAGGAAATGCAATAATTATTAACAATATATTTGGAATATAGTCTCCTGAGCTTGTTGAGACTTTAAATTCTTAAATTAAAAATGAGCCTTTTCTAGAAAAAACATTACTACATAGATGATTCAATATTAGGAACTCTATTAATATCACTTATCATATGATTAGATCAAAATTTATAATCATTTCCTTGGATGACTAAAAGACATTTAATAAAGATTTAACATCATTTCTAATGTAAGATAGAAATAGAATGATATACCCTTGTTTAAATAAAGTTTATATATTTAATTTAGTGGTGAAAGCATTTTAAATGTAATGATGAAAAATAGAAGTGTTCTACTAACGCCAAGAACCACAGAAAGGACCATTATTATCAGTAGTAATATTGTTCTAAACATGCTGCAATTAAGATAAGAAAAAGGAATGAGATATAAATAGTGTAAAGTAGAAGAAAACCAATCATTATTTGTAGATGATAGCCTATGTGCAAAACCAAAGAGGATCAGTTGAAAAACAAGTGAAACAAATTAGATTTCAGAAGCTAGCTGGTTTCCAACAAACTGTGTTAAAAAATCAGTTTTCCTCTATAACAGGATAGCTATTTATAAACTATAATGGGAATAAGATCATATCGCAATGGTGATGACAGTATACAACGCCTAGACATACACACATATTGAAATATGTAGGACTTGTATGAAGAAAACTGCCAAATACTCCTTGACGAAAGAAATAATGGAAACTTGAATAAGTAAAGAAACATTATATGCTGCTGAATGAGCAGATCTAATAGCAGCAAAGTTAGAACCATCTAGTAAAATCAGTTTTAGGTGTGTGGAATTTAAGGCTCTTATTGCACATTGTGCAGGTGGAGAGATGCAGGAAAGCAGGCGGGGTATGTATTTTGAATTCAGTAGAGAGATCTGGGTTGGCTACAGAGATGTGGGAGTTACTCCTGCAGAATGAATGGTTGAAGCCATGAATAGGAAGAGGCCCCCCAGAAGAGCGTGAGAAAAACAAAGAGAAAGGCCAAAGACCAAATCCTGGAGAAAACCAACATTCACAGGGTGCACAGAGACAGAAGGGGGCAGAAATTAGATGGGTGGTTTAAGGCATAGGAGGAAAACCGGGAGAGAGCAGCATCTTAGAAACTGAAGCAATCATCCTCAAGAAGCAGGGAGTAGTCCATGTGGTCGTTTGTTACAGAGGGATCAGGCAAGATCAAAATGTTAAAGAGTCAATTATATTTGGCTTCTAGATTACTGGTCACAATGGCAGGACAGGGTGAGTGGAATTGTGGGGAAAGTTGCCAAAGTTGAGGTCAGGATTATTGAATTTCTTGTGATGCGAATAACAGTGGAGGAGCAAAGACATACGGAATCTGCTAGTTACTGTGTGAAGTCACCAAGCCCTAATGAGTTTCAATGTCCTCATCTATAAAGTAGAGTCACAGTGGCAGAAAAAAAGTGTGATAATGACTGTGAAATGCTTTTTAAACCACAAACCACTATACAAACAGATGGTGTTATTTCTGGTTTTGGTGATCTTCTAGGCAACATTTTAAGGTGAATGTCCTAAAGATGATGGCACTGAAATAAGACTGAAAAATGTCTCCATCACCTCATCTGTAGTCCTAATTTTCATGCCGAGATGGGTTCTGTAACCTTGTTAACACAGAAACGCAATCTGCTGTGTGCTTTTACACTGACGCAAGCTAAGCTGCCGTGGGAAGCCAAACTGATCTGAAATGTTTTGCAATGCTTGCATTGTTCCAGCCATCAAATGGCAGCAGAATTCCAGTTCCAGTCAAGTAAAGTGGCAGAATGTTTTCCTGTTAGTCTAAGTAGATGCCAGCACTTAAACACCATGTTCCTTCCCAGAATTTAACTAGAAAGCACCCCCATCAAACATAACCCCGAGATAGTTGGCATGTGGCCAAAACCGGCTGACATTTCAATTGTCCTTTACTCCTATTGTGTGGATCTCAAACAGCCCATAGGGCTGACATTTCCTCAGACCCTCAGTGGAAACATGCCAGTGACAACTATCAGGTGTTCATAACATAATGGGCTTAGCCTTATATTCCTTCTGTCCTTCACCCAGCCCTACAAAGTATATTTATGAAGCATCTTTGAAATGCCAGGCACTTTGCCAGGAATAAAGTTTGCAAAGACATTCATGACATTGAGTTGCCCTTGAAGAGCTCAGTCAGAGTTTAGTGGAAAAAAGAAACACGTAAGCACTTAACTATAACATGGTGAGATAAGAACTTTAATAAACGTATGTTCCAAGGCTGCGAGTTAATACGTCAGAGGTTTGACTCCTTTTAACTCTGAAAACAGCAAGCTTAGCAGTTGGTACATAGCAAATGCTCAATTAATGCTTAATAAATGATCGATGAATATCACTAACCAGGACTATAGATTACAGATCTCCTAACACCCCAATGCCTTCCCATCAGGGTAATTCACTTCTAAAGGGATGTTCCCTGGGAGAATGGACTATGCACCTTGCTCTGCCATCTTTAGTAGATGGACCAAAGGCTATTCGTCCCAAAGAAGGATGGGGTCAAGACCTCTTGTAAGAATTGTTTTAGTCAAAAGCTCAGCAGAGGCCAGGCCAGGAATGGCACCATGGACACAATCACCTTGCCTGAATCTAGCACGATGCATGGCACGGGGGCAGAAATCATCAGCAAGTTTTTCTGAAGTCATCCATGCCTCGCTGGGACAGTAGGAAAGACTGCTGCTCAGAAGATAGTCCTGACACCTAAATGGAGTGACTGAGCCAGGACGAACTACCCACCTCTCTGAGGTTCACTGACATCATTTGTGAAATGTCAATGTTGGCTGATTGTGCTCTGAGCACTCTGAGGTCTCTTCCAGATCTAACGACCTAGGATTCATTTTCAGAATAAAAAAAAAAAATCACAAATCCCTTAATTCTTAGAGTATTCTTGAAATTGTATACTACTGGGGAAGAAACAACAGCAAGATTTCTGAAATTCACCTGGCATATTCCCTGTTTCCTTTCACCTGACCATTAACCCTTTGAACTTGTCAAGACAGAGGATCTGGGCCAACCAGGAACAAAAAGGGAGGAGGCAGTTTTAACTCCTATGTGCAAGAGTTTAACTCCTCACATGTCCTCTCATCCTATTCAAGCTAATTCCAGGTCATTGGTGTACTCTAAATACTCTAATCAGACTCATTAAATGTTTTCCTGGAGTTGCCAATTGTGGACAGCACTATTCAGCTTTATTCAGGGTGCCGTACAAAGAAAACGACTCAGGTGGTCCCTGCTCTACAAGGATGCTGCTGGCCTTTGGTAAGGGAACTGGCCTCACTGTAGGATGGTGGTCCCTGCTCTACAAGGTAGAGCAGGTGGTCCCTGCTCTACAAGGATGCTGGTCTTTGGTAAGGGAACTGGCCCTTATGTCAGTAAGGGCCAAGCCTGCTGGCTGATTAGCTGGAGGGTGGGGGTGGGGCTTGCTGTGCAGAACAGGAGCTCCCTTGGGTGCCCCTCCCATTGCCAAGAGCAGGGCTGGGCGCGCAGCAAGGCTGAGTCCACTGCTGCCCTCCTCCAGGCTCACGGCTCCCCTGGGATCTGAATCCTCACGGTCAGGCTCTTGCTGTTCAATCATGATGGCCCTGTTCCTGAAAATCCCAAACACCACGCCCCCAAGGGGCTCCCAGGAGCAGTTAGACCCTTCAGACAGAGCATGTCACGAAGAAGGACCGCATTGCTGAAGCTGCTCACTCTGGGAGATTTATAATTGGAAGTTTGGCCTGGGGAGATAATCAGCCAGGCAAAAAGAATAAAAAAATAAAAAGCAAAAACAAAAACAAAACACTGGGGAGTCAGCATGAAACCCAGCACAGCTGAGTGAGAAATGCTGCCAGCCTGTCTTCCAGCCACTGAGCCATGGTGACTCCCTCTGCCCAGTGCTTCCCTGTCCTCCCCTCCTGTCCAACCCCTTTGTGGGTCAGGCCCTCCCACACCTTGCCTGAACTGTGGCTGGAGACTTGTAATTGTCCTGTTTTCTCCTCTGGTCCTCTTGCCCACATCTCTCCCTGTTCATTCACCCTGCATCTTCGCTGCCATCGGAGGAGCTCCCTGAAGCTTCTCTCCAAAGTGCTGCTCAGTGCCTGGTCTCCCTCCCCTCCTTCCAGCCCAGCCTCTGCCGTGGCTTCCACGGTTGCACGTGGCCCACTCTTGACCTCAGCCATGGCAGCAGAAGAAGCCGCCCTTCCACTCCCAGCAAGGCTGAGCCCCCTCCTTTGCTCCTCCAAGTTCACTCAGAGCACGACATCTCTGACCCCATCTCTCCAAACCGAAGAAAAGTGCCAGATAACTACAACTTACTTTATTTTGGAAGGTTGTTACACTTTGAGCTCCATTTAAGAAACAAAACAAACAAAAACCCCAAAACATTCCAAAACTATTCCCAAGCCTAAGCATACTGGCCTGTCCTACCTCAGGGACCCTCTCTCCATTCTGGGGATTGGGCTCCTATTACGTTTTAATTCTCTTCAGCTCTAGGATGTCTCTAACTGTCCTCTCTCCTGGTGTGGCCTAATGAGCCTCCATGTCACTTAGCATCATCTGGATTTAATTTCCTCTCTTGCCACGAGCAGCCTTGGTTCATCTTTCTGTCTCTCTTCTCCTCTCCCTTTCCCTGTCCTCCTTCTCTTTGCTTACACCTCCTGCTTTCCCTTCTCTCCCCTCTCCACTGCCTCTTTCTCCCACTGGGATGTCCATGAGCTCCGCCCAGCTCCCCTTTGAGTCACGCCCTATATCAGCAGCCCATCTGTTCCCCGACACCTGCAGAAGGCTCTATTCCTTCCAGAGAGGTCATGGTATACTGCTGTCAGGGTCACTTAGCTCAGATACACGTAAAAAGGTCAAGACCATCACCAATTGCCCTCCCTCATAATATGCTTTGGGAAGCCACATTTTACATTTTATCATATCCACACGGCTGGAGGGACAGTTTCAAAAAGAAGAGTAGTCAAAATGCATTTCCAGAGACATAGAAACATTTAGAATAATGAAGACAGAGAACAGAGAGTTGGACTTTTTAGAAGGTTATTGGATACTTTTAGAAAGAAGCCAGGATGATTTAAAATATATTCTATTATTAATATTTTAACCATGGATTAACAAATTATTGCCCATGGGCCAAATCTGGCCCACAGTCTATTTTTTTTTTATGGCTTGTGGGTGAAGAACGATCTTTACATTTTTAAATGGCTGAAAAAATAAAAAGAAGTTTATTTCAGAATGTGTGAAAGTTCTATGACATTTAAATTTCAGTGCCCATAAATTGAGTTTTCCTGGAACAGAGCCATGCTCGTTTGTTTACATATTGTCTGTGGCTGCTTTTGAGCTACAACAGCAGAGCCGAGTAGCTGTGGCAGAAACTATACAGCCCATAAAGCCTAAATTGTTTACTATCTGATGGCAACGTGTTGAATGGTGGCCCTCCAAAAGATATGTCCATGCCCTAATACCCAGACCCTGTGAATGTTACCTTATTTGGAAAAATGGTGTTTGTAGATGGAATTAAGGATCTTGAGATGAGATTATCCTGGGTTATCCTGGTGAGTCCTAAATCCGATGACAAGTATTCTTGTAAGAGGCAGAGAAGGAGAAGATACAGACACAGAGGAGAAGGCTGTGTGACAACAGGCAGAGACTAGAATTATGCAGCCACAAGTCAAGGAACACCTGGGACCACCAGGACCTGGAAGAGGCGAGCAAGAATTCTCTCTGAGAGTCTTTGGAGGGAATACAGTCCTGCTGATACCTTGATTTTGAGAAAATACTTTTCTCTTGTGTTAAGCCACCCAATTTGTTGTCATTTGTTATACCAGCCCTAGAAAACAAACACACTGGTCTGTTACAGAAAGTTTGTCAACACTTGTTCCATTCTGTCTTTCTGCATTGTAATTTACTAAGCTCCTCAAAGTTTGGCTTTCTCCTAAAGGAGGTAAAGAGGTGGTGAAATGTCAGGATACACTGCATTTCTATTAAAATAAGTAAGAAAATGGGAAAGAATGCTCCACACTGGGAAGCTGACAGCCCTTGCCCTCCCATGGTAAGGATGGCGGTGGGGCTGGGGGTTCCATCCATTTCTCCAAAGGACTCACATCTCCAGTACATTCTAGCTGCTGCCGTGGATCAGTGGTGGTCAGAAACAGAGGCTGGAGGGATTGTCTCCTCAGTGCTCATTCAGGTCTGTGATAGTGTGTCGGGGGAGATGTAGGGAAGTTGGTAAGGAGGAGCATGCAGAAGGAATGGGTGCTAACTTGGAGCAAACTGGTAACCGAGACCTGGAGGAAGGCTAGACCCCACTCCACCAAGTCTGAACAAATCCCCTTCACTTCCCTTTCCACCTGCAGTGCCCACTGTAGTCCTCCCCATCTGCTCACGGAACCAAGGCAGGCCCACCCAGGGACTTGAGTAGGGACTCACAATTTTCTGTCCTACCCTCCCAAAAGGGAGGACTCATGTCCTGCCAAACAGCCTTTCCTAGGCATGATAGGGACCTACAGGGACAATGATTTGACATGGTGGGATCACTGTAAGAGTTGAGAAGGGGGATTGTGCCCCCACCTGATTCCTCCATCAGTTCACGTACGATGTGCCAAAGAAAGGGCAGGTAAGTGGCCCAGGCAGCCTCGAAATAGCCCAGGGCCAGGACCAGGACAAATGGCATCAGTGGGAAGCCTGTCCCAGTCCAGGGCTGAGGAGTTTATCTTATTCAGGAAGAGGTGGGTCTTGAGCAATTTAAGCATTTCATTCTGTTCTTTTGGTTCTGGCTGCTGACTGTGATTAGGAAGATGTGGGAAGACGCCTGAAAGAAAATCTTCTGATTATTGA
Source organism: Lepilemur ruficaudatus (assembly GCA_963574885.1). NCBI lineage: Eukaryota > Metazoa > Chordata > Mammalia > Primates > Lepilemuridae > Lepilemur > Lepilemur ruficaudatus. Next base: position 39,477 of record CAUYRT010072661.1, read on the forward strand.
GAGAGAATTTACAGCAGCATAGCAATTTTCAGCACTTCTACCCAGAGACAAGGAGGTAAGGGCATCTGAGTCCAAGTTCCCCTCGGAGATGAGCTTTAATTTAGAGCTTGTTTCTCAAAGAACTTGCATGTGTACACATGAGCTCGTGCAATTCTCATTATTGCCTCATGGATTGGTCTAAATCTTATTTTATGAATGAGAAAATGGAAATGTAGCTATGTGAAGAATTTATTTAAGATCATAGAGACAGGTGAGGGCAGAGAGAACACGAAACTCTATGACCCGTGTTAGTCCTCCAGTGCTCCTCCAACACCACATTTGGGATCTGATTCACTTCCGATAAATGCCTCTGTGATCTCTAGATGAACAAAGGCCTGGGCATTTATGGGAAAAGCATTACTCCAGGTAACTACCTAATCAGTGCAATTTTAATTAGACCAAGTGGACATGAAGAGATTTCCAAGGCTTATTAACTCTCCATTGCTTTCTGCCTTTTCCTGGGCAGAACATGCATATCATGTATCCCCAGGGTCTGACTTAATAAGAGAGATTACTATAAGAGGTGGCAATAGAATAACTATTTTCTAAGATTAAAATACATATTAAATTAGATAAATAGCAAAATGGAAATGATCCTAAGGGGGGAATTATTTCAGGCCGCAGGCAAAATTCTAACCTTAGAATCTGCTAGTTTTTAGCAGCAGGGTTAAAAGTTGTTTTTATCAGCTTTGGGTGACTGCCATACATTTTTGTCAATTAATTTTTGTTGAAATGCCTGCTGAGTATGTGGTATAGCACATGAAGACAGCTGAATGTTTGCAACATAATCTAATTTGTCAGCTGGGCCCTGAAAGCTGCGTATTCCTCAGGTCGACATGCCCAGGATAGCAGAAGAAGCAGAGCTGAAAAGAGAGGAATCTGGGGTTAGGGGAGATGCTTGCTGGGTGGCAATTTAGTTAGAGTTGAGCTTCTACTCTGAACTCAGATGGTCCCATGTCCCAGGGCTGGCTCTGCCACTGACCAGCTGTGCGGCTTCCAGTAAGTTACCTTGATCTCTGAGTATCTGCTTCCTCATCTGTAAGGAGAGCTAGCGTTGCACCAACCTCAGAAGGTTGTTGTGCTAAGCGCTTCAAATATATTATCTCATTTAATTCTTATAACCACCACTAATAAATAAACAATAAAACAACTTTTTATTGGTATTTTTTTAATTTTGGGGGAGATAGATAGCTAATTTTGTAGGAAAGGCCAAGGAATAGGAGACCTGATTTCTACTCTAACTTGGCTATTAACTAATTCTAAATCTTCTCAGAGTTCAGAAAGCATATTGTAACCACATGCCTTCTGCAGTTATGTTATTTAAAGTATTAAGTACTCAAGCCAACTGACAGAAACCAAAGTAAAGAATTTAAATGGGAAAGGCATGCAATAAAAGGGCTACTGGTAAGTACCAAATTCAGTTAAATCTAAATAATCGTGAATTAATTGTATTGTTTTTTATTTTAAAATCTCATAAATTCTGATTTTTCCCCTCCCCAACTTCCTGTGAAATAACTAAGAAAAAACAAAAAGAAACTAGTTTCTATAAGCTAGAAACTCAGTATTTCTCAGTGAGATGCCAGGAAACAGAAAGAATTCCCCCTAGCCAAAGTTCTGAGGAAGTGTACAGGCAGGAGAAAGGGAGACGGTTACCATGTTTTTATTCTATTAAGCTACATCCACTACAGATGCTTTCCTTAGAAACGTGGAGTCTTTCCACCAGAGAAACAGAAGCTAGCTCAGATCCGACTTCTAGAATAATCAGAGCCATTTTCACCACATCTTCCCTGACATTAATTACTGTTTCTTGTGTCAGTCTGGGACCACGATTACCCACAATACTGTGTGGCCAGGAGCATTTATATCTAGGAGGGCTTGGTTGGCAGCTGGAAGGAGCTGAGCCTGACACAGTTATGGTACATTCTGGGAGTTATATTGAATACTGGAGAAACCATTTACTGAGCATTTACTATGTGTAAGCAAGCCTACCATTCACTGGGTCAGGCAGGTAAAGAACTGGAAATAATGTCTCACTATACAGGAATCAATCCCCCTCATGATATAAACTAGATATCTCCTCCTGGCAATACATCGTGCTACATACAAGACTTTGAAATGGCAAAAAAACAGGCTGGAAACTATGAATGTGAAACAACCTTTGATCTTAAAATCTGAGAAAACAATTTTATCAGCAACTACATGGATAGTGAGGGGAAACAAGTTTAAAAAACACATTGGGAGTTTATGGTAAAACCTAGCCTGAACAGACCTCTCCACATTAAAGGATGAATAAATAGAAAAAAAAAAACTGGACTTGGTGTATTATAAAATGAGATCATAAAGCTCAAACGGCAGAGAAAGAACATGGTTTTGAAAGAGATTTACAATTGTTTTCTAAAATAAATTATAGACTACAGTAGCTTTGGGCTTTAAAAACTATTCAGGATAATATTGGCTCTATTCTAATTGGAGATCAAAGGAATAAAATTTGAAATAAAAAGGAGCTTGCTGGGGAAAAAAGGCAGAATGAAAAACTGATTGAGATGAAAGAAACAATTTTGAAGGAGTTAAAATGCAGTTACAGAATTAAATTCAGCATTAGAATAAGTAAATTGCAGAAAAGCAAATTAGAAATGAAAGAACCAGTTTTAGAAGTTGCTCCAGAATGAAAAAGAAAAGGACAGTAAGGTTAAAATAATGTTGAAATTTTGATAGAAGTAATGATTTAAGACATAATACAAAAAAATGCTTCTGAATTGAATAAAAGTCTGGGTCTGCTTATACTAAGCAAAATCAATATAGATGAGGGAGGGGGATACATGCCCAGAGATATTCTGATGTGTTTTTTTTTCTTATTTCAAGAGTAAAGAAAGAATTCTACAAGCCATCTAAGAAGATAAGCTTTTAGCCTACAAGGGCAAAAGTATCAGGCTGGCCTCTAATTCTCTCCTATTATAATGCCAAAAAATAATGGATCCATATTTATAAAATTATGGTAAGATAAATATTATCGACTGATAATTTTCTACCTAAGTTGTGTTTCATGTGCAGATAGAACTTTTCAGGATCACAGAGCTCAGAAAGTATATCAGCAATACTATAGCTGAAAAAAATAAACAAAAACAAAAAAGTCACTATTCAAAGACGTTATTCAGTTGGAGAGAAACAGCTTAGAATAGTACAAGAAAAGTTATTGACTGAAACCATTTTGGCAAACATTTCAAACGTTTAAACAGAAAATTACAGTTTAATAGTTGTAATATTGTTATAAGACAATACAACTGTCAAAAATAGCTGTTTAAGAAGAAAATATACAGAATAAATTTTAATGGTAAAAATATTAGTTAAAATTCCATATATCATAAAAACCTGAGGCAGTGAGAGAAAGGAAAGGAGGATTAAAAATGCATACTAAAATTTTAATCTTTCATAGAATTAGCCAATAAATACACTTTTATTCTTGGCATTGATAGGAAGAAAATTATAATTTTAAGTAAGTTTTTTAAAATGTAAAACTACTAGAAAAATAACAGTGGAATACATAACCTTCAAGTCTGTAGAGAAAACAAAGTCAAAGAAAATAGTCCATGTAGTAAAGGAGGTATAGAAAAGAACACAATAAAGAGACAACAAATCACCTAAAACAGAAACAGAAGTAGACTAGGCTTAGTCACTATTATAAGAAATGTTAATGGCTAAAACACTTTTACTAAAAGAAAATGACTCTAAAAGGTCAGAAGCATGTAAAAAACTTTATAGACTTCGTAAGGAAAATTATTACTCAGGAAAAGTTACAAATGAAAAGATGGACAACTTGTATACAAATATGGTTTATGGCAATTGAATCGTATCTTCTCATCAGCTCTATAGAGAAAAACACGGGCAGTATTGAGTCTAGGGCAGGTGAGTGAATCAGGTAATCACTAATTCAGGATTAATATTGGATGAATTTGTCAAAACATAAAGAGAGAAACCCAATCAAGACCCTAACACAGACACAGACACACACACACACACACACACACACACCCCACACACACGCACAATGGGAAATGTTGTAAATCTTCCAATTATATCACTCAGGATCATATTGGAAATCTATTTGCAGAACATAAACCAAAGAATGTTCTGAAAGTGAATTTTAGAATAAAATGTTAGTGCTTTGTGACATAAATTCAAAAGAAAGCAGCCATGCAATAGAAAGTTTACATAATCAGATTTATGATGGCCAAAGGCATTCTAAAATACTGCATGCTTTCATGACTCTACCTAAATATTTAATAAAAATGGCAGAATCTTTAAAAAATGTAGTAGAGTCACACAGTGTTGGGTACCCTAACTAATTCAAGTCAATGGCCAATGGTTCTGGATCTCCAAATAATACCAGAAGAGAGCCAGTGCCTCCCATATGAAATGTATATATTTTGTTATTTTATTTTAGGCAAGAAAATCTTGGGATAAGAATAAAACATGCCAGAAATTGAGAATCTTCAGCTAAAATGTATAAAAGGAAACAGATCTATTTGAGCTCTGTTTCATCTCAGACATACTTAATTATATTTCATGACTTTCTTGGTAAGGGATACAGTTCCCTGTAATTGAAGGTCAATATGATTATATTTTTAGCAATTTTTTGTGCACTATTTATGTCTGAGAGACACTCAAGATACTGATTCTTTTTTACTTAAAATCTTTTGCATATTACTTGTATGTTATTATTTCTTTGAAAGAGAGATGACTCAGAGAAATTTTGCTGATGTTTCAAGGTTGTTGAGGATGAAGACCTATGCATTTATCACTTGTGCAAGAGACTGCTGGGGCTCTCCCACATCCAGTTATTTTCTCTATCCTAGTCCTGTCAGAGATTATACTTAGCAGTCTCTTTGTAATTAGGCAAGGCTGTGTGAATAAGTCTAGCCAGCACTATGTGAGTGTAAGTGATGTATGTCACATCCAGGTTAAGACAGTTAAGAGCTGATGTTCCACCTCCACTTCCCTCTTACCTGGCCATGACAACCTCGGAAGTCATGCATTGGAATGACAATATCACAAAAGGGAGGGATATGTGATCCCTGAGTCATCAGATGGAGGACAGCCCTGACTAATGTACATCAGATTTTGGGGAAGCAAGGAGTAAACTGTTGTGCTAACTTTCTGAAAAGTCAGGGTTTGTCTACTGCAACTGTTATTGATTACTTACCCTAACATGAGCTTTTCTTGCCCATTTCTTTGGAATCGAGTTCTTTAGGACCTATGAATATTTATTTGCCTTGAATGAAAATGTGAATCAGTTCATAGCACCTAAAATGTACAAGCTCTAAAATAAGGGCATTTAAATAAGCTTTAATAACCAATTTTCATATGCATATGATCTATTAAATGCATTTCTACATTGATTGCTTGGCAAAGCAAAGGTAAATATCTCCAGGGTTATTATTACTTTTAAAATTAAATCTTTAGCAGATACAGGAAAAAAGTTGAGATGGGAACAATAAACTCTAAACTTCCTCCTTAATGATTTAGTCTAGAGAGTTGGTGCACAGGTGTGTTAAAAATATGACATTCAACTTTGTTTTTATTAGAAGCATTTTATGATTTATTTTGAAAAAATAGTCTATTCATTATACAAATGTAGATGTCTTAGTAGTAAGGGAGGAGAGGGACATGGGGAGAAAGAGAAAGAGAGAGAGAGAGATATTCTTATTCCAATATTGCGTTATTACTCTTCATGGCTTTAATCATTCAATTCAAAAAAATTTGAAATGAATCATTTAAGTTTCTTCATGTAGGTTAACCAGTTTTTATTTTGTACAAAATGATTCTTCTGTTTCTGTGAAATGTTTCATAAAGTAGTGTAAACATTGTCATATTACATTTGAAATAAAAATATATGCCCTAAAAAAATAAACACATGAATGTACAAAGACAACCAAGCATAAACTAAAAAAGCAGGAGTGACAATATTTACATTGCATAAAATAAAAAGAATAGAAAAATAATTATGCTCAAATGAATTATTTTGTAAGAATTAAAGACATCTAAAAAAAGACATTAATTTTGAAAATTGAATGCTGGAAATGAAATAGATAATTCTCTGGGAAATGCAAATTACCAAAACCAATTGAAACATGAACTGGCAATCTAAAAGGAGCAATAATTTTGGAAGAAAATGAAAAAATCATCTGTTGAATGACTTTGGGCCCAGGCAGTTTAAAAAGTAAACTTTTTTAAAAAAGGGATGATATGATTCCTATGATATATAAACTAATGCTATACAAAAAAAAATAGGTAAAACCTACAAATTGATTTCATGAAGCACAATCTTGATGAGTCATCAGAATGCCCTCGTGTCTTCCCTCAACTGAAAAAAGCTAAGGAAATATTTATAATACAAATTCATGAGGACCAAGGCAGGCAACACATTAGCAAAAGCAGAATTAATATTCTATGACTGTTATTAATCTGGCTTCTAGGGTTGCAAGAAGGCCCTGTCTGTTTGACCTCTACAGAGGCTCTTGACAATGCTTAGTCCCAAACTGCATCAACACTTTATGGAACTAACTAGTCATAGGAAGCCAAAGATAAAGCAAAGTCAAGGCATGATGTTGGGTCCATGGCAATCTGACACTGAACTAGTTCCCAGTCCTGCTCCTGGATTTTGTGGCTCATCTTGTTGCAGTGGGTGTGTGAAGGGGTGGACACATGGAACCAACACCAGCAGGAGCAAGGGAGGGACTACATGAGCATCCATGTTTGTCTTACCTCCTTCCCAAGGGGCTTGGCAGAAGCTAGACAAGGGTTCAGACTTGATTCCCAAAGAGAAAACCACTAAGACAAAATGTCTCAGCATAAATTTGGCCACAAACTCTTGCTTCTGGCCTTAAGCTTCTTTTGAGAGAAAGATCCTGAAAAAGTGAGAAGGCTCATCTGCTCACTACAAACTCCTTAGGGATAGCCAAGGGGCGATGCCCACCTGAGGCTGCTGTCCCATCTTCCATTCTTCAGGTCAGAACATTGGGCCCCTGGATTGGCCTGGGAGGGGCCTTTGACATCTCATAAAACATGGTGTGCCCAGGCTAACCCTGCTGCTCACTATGGCAAATCCTATAGCTTCAGGTCCTGTCCTTTTGTCCTCCACTTCTGCTATAACAAGTGACCAGCGGTGGAGGCAGCGAGACAGCCCCCATTCTGTCAGGGCCTACCCCTGGCTCATGTTTCTCTGCCTTTCTGTTATGGAGCAAACTCCATACTTTAACAAGCCAATTCAAACAATTAATATTTATTAAGGAAGCACACAATTTATCCTTTAATTAAAATGTCATACAAATGAACATTCCTTAAAGGGATACTTTTCCCCTCACTGTGAGTACAGAGGAATGAGACTCTAGGACAATCCAAAACATGCAATCATACAGGCACACTACTCTATTAAAACAAGAATTATTTCATATTAGAACATTCATTAATAATAAAATGTCACTTCATTAGGTTATAGAAGACAAACACATGGCCATCTGGATAGAGACCAGAAATGGGTTCAATAAAATTCACCATCCATTCTTGGTATAATCTTAGAAACTAGGGAAAATTCTTTCTCCGACTGATAAAAAAATTCACAAATCAACAAGCAACATAAAGAATGATGAAATTATAAAAGCATTCCCGTCATATTTAGGATGTTCACTATTAGTACTTTGTTTTAATATTATAGCTGCTTTAAGCCATTCAATACAACAACATGATCAACTAACTTGAAAATTCCAGAGCATTGTAATGGACACTTAGCTGTTGGCCAAGCAATCAGCACCCTTCCCTCTTACCACCCGCATCCCCCACACACTTTTATTGGCTTTTAGCCTCAGGGCTGTCACAAACTCTTCCAGAAGTGGAATCTGCAATCAATCTGACCAATAGTCTCTTTTCAAGGCATTTTGGAAGAGAGAGAGCAAGACTGAGGGAATGAGAGCACAGCAAGCAAGTGGGCTAGAGATAGTGGGTGGCTGGAGTTGCAAAATGTAAAACTCGGATGCCATCATGGGTTATATCCACTTTAATTTGGTTCAGGTTATCTGAGGAAGGCTGTTTGCTGAGAGAGAGAATGATGGAGCAGACATACAGAGAGGTGCAGGCAAGAGATAGGAGAGTCCATTTCTAGGTCATTCTGAAATGCAGCTGGATCCTGCTTTTGGGTTATAGATGCCTTAGTGTTCTTATAATAAAATGGGCTTTTTGGTTGTGGTAACTTGAGTTGAGCTAATACAGAGAGGTAGCTAGTTACAGAATGGATATCAAACAGTAGATTTTTAATATACTCACAATAATAATAAAGTCTATATATGATAATAAAAATATATTTTTTCCACAGTAGCAACAAAAAGATAAACTACAGGAATAATCAAACTAAAGTGTGTGGGATATTCATATCATGAATACATTTAGAGCTTGTCAGTGGTAAAATGTAAAACTTAAAAATGGAAGGCTTATAATGGTAAGGATGTCAATTACCTCCCAACTTTTTTATATCTTAATGCAATTCCAATAAAAATTACAGTGAGATTTTTCTTGGACCATGACTTAGTGATTCTAAAGTTCACGTGGGAAAAGTAACTGGTAAAAGGGTCCAACAAATCAGAAAGAGAATATAATGATATGTATAGGATGGGTTGAAGGCACCTGCCTGCCTTGTCAGATATCAAAATAAAGTCCTAATAGTTAAAAGAGTATAGTATCAACACAAGAATTGAAAGATGGATCACATAATTGTAATAAAGTACCTAGGGACCTATTCTGCTACATGAAGAATTTAGTACAAAATGCCCATGACATTATAAATTTATGGAAAAAGAAAGATTTGCCAAGACATCCTTCTGGCAAAATTGGTAAACTATTTGGAAAGAAAATTCATGAGTAGATTAATAAAATGTGGTGAATGTATACCAAATTGTTGCAAAAGGCATTAAGTCATCCTTCTTCATGGCTGAATGGTATTCCATGGTATGCATATACCACATTTTGTTAATTCACTAATGAATTGATGGGCACTTGGGTTGATTCCACATCTTCGCAATTGTGAATTGTGCTTTAATAAACATTCAATGTCAGGTGTCTTTTTGATAAAAAGACTTCTGCTCCTTTGGGTAGATACCTAGTAGTGGGATTGCTGGATTGAATGGTAGGTCTACTTTTAGTCTTTGAAGAATATCCATACTGTTTTCCATGGAGTTTGTACTAATTTTCAGTCCCACCAACAGTGTATAAGCATTCCTTTCTCTCTGCATCCATTGTTTTTGGATTTTTTAATAAAAGCCATTCTAACTGGTATAAGGTGATATCTCAAGTCCACAAAGTCTCAGGATACAGAATCAATGCACATAAATCAGTATCATTTATATATACCAATAACTGTCAAGCTGACAGTCAAATCAAAGACTCCATACAAATCACAATAGCTACAAAGAAAATAAAATATCTAGGAATACACTTACCAAGGATGAGAAAGATCTTTATGAGAAGTATGAAACACTGAGGAAAGAAATTACAGAGGACACACAAAAACATGGAAAAACATATCATGCCCATCGATCAGTATAATCTACATTACTAAAATGTCCATACTACTCAAAATGATTTACATATTCAATGCAATCCTCATCAAAATACCACCATCATGTTTCACAGATCTAGAAAATAGAATTCTATGCTTTGTTTGAAACCACAAAAAAGCCTGAATAGCCAAAACAATCTTAAGCAAAAAGAACAAAGCTGGAGTCATCACATAACCAGACTGCAAACTACACTATAAGGCTATAATAACCAAAACAGTATGGTACTGGTACAAAAACAGAGACATAGACCAATGGAACAAAGTAGAGAACTCTGATATAAAACCTCCTACCTACAGCCAACTAATCTTTGACAAAGCAGAAAACAATGTACAATTGAAAAAGAAGCCCTACTCAATAAATGGTGCTGAGAAAATTGAACAGCCACCTGCAGAAGAGTGAAACAGGACCCCTATCTCTTACCACTCACAAAAATTAATTCAAGATGGATTAAAGAATTAAGTGTAAGGCATGAAACCATAAGAATTCTAGAGGAAAATATAGGAAAAACTCTTCTAGATATCAGCCTAGGCAAAGAATTTATGACTAAGACCCCAATGACAATCACAGCAACAATAAAAATAAATAAATGGGATTTGATTAAACTAAAAAGCTTCTGTACAGTTGAGGAAATAATCAACAGAGCAAAAAGATAACCCACAGAATGGGAGAAAATATTTGCAAGCTATACATGCGATCTACAAAGAACCCAGAATCTATGAAGAACTCAAGCAAATCAGCAAAATAAATAAATAAATAAATAATAATAATAATAGACAAACAACCCCACTAAAAAGTGGGCAAAACACATGAACAGAAGCTTTTCAAAAGAAGATGGACAAATGCCTATTTTCAGAAATAGGCAAATAAATCCTATTTATTTGAAAATGGGCTTTAGTTAAACCAATTTCAAAACATAAGAAATACAAATGGCCAGTAAAAATACAAAAAAAAAAAACATGTTTAGGTTCATGAATGAAGAAATATATTTGGTACAATTAGGTGATATACCATTTTTTATTCATCAAATTGTCAAACATTAAAAAGTTTTTAAAAGCAGATATATAGTCCCCAGTTGCCAAGATGCCAAATCAGGCATTTCCATACACCACCAGAGAGAAATGAGTTTAGACCTTTGAGGAAGTAAATTCAACAACATGTCAAGAGCTTTGGCATTTAAAAAATAACCTTTGACATGGAATTCCAATTTTAGAAATTTGGCCTGTGGAAATAAGTTTGCACAGACGTATGTAGGAGAATATTTGTTATTTATTATTTTAAAAATCTTGAAACAAATGTCAGACAAAGAGGGACTGGTTAAATGAGTTATGGCCATATCATAGTATGCTAGGCAGAATAATGCTCCCCCCGACTCCCAGGAATTTAACCCCTAATCCTAGGAGTCTGTGAATATGCTACCTTACAAAGCACAAGGGACTTTGCAGATGTGATTAAGGACCCTGAGGGGAGATTATCCTGGGTTCTCAGTTCTGCCCAATCTAATCACATGGGTCCTTAAAAGCAGGGAATAGTTCTCAGCTGTGGTCCCAGGACAGTGCGGCCGCAGAACGGTCTGAGAGATGCTGTGTTACTGGCTTTGAAGATGGAGGGAGGGGGTAGTGGGCCAAGAAATACAGTCAGTCTCTAGCAGCTAGGAAAAGCAAGGAAACGGATTCACTCCCATAGTCCCACAAAAGAACACAGCCGGCCAGTACCTTGATTTTACCTCACTGAAACTCATGTCTGACTTTTCAAGAACTGTAAGATAATAAATTTGTGTTGTTTCAAGCCATTACGTTTGTGGTAATTTGTCACAGCAGCAATAGAAAACTGATACAAATGGGATAATTTGCTATCAATAATTAAAACTCATATTGGTTAAGAATCTCTTTAGTCACATGTAAAAAGCAGATTACAAAATTGTAAGTATGGCAGCCTACTTCCAATGATGAAATGTAAAACAGTAGCAATGATTATGTTTGGGTTCTGTAATTATGAGAGACTTTTTTCTTACTTGGTTTTCTATTTTCCAAGATAAACATATCTCTCTTTTATAGTGAGAAAAAAATTCAAATAAATGTTAGGTAAAATATACTTTAACCTACATTTCTCTAATTATTAAATCAACAATAATCTAATTTACAATAGCTTTACTTATGACAAACACCTATTTCTACCCTTTCAACCCTTCTCAAATCTTAGTCTAATATTCACTGAAAGGGATTATTGTATCATTGTTTTTAATAAAATATAAATGTCTTTCAAGATTTTTTTTCAGTTTTAACCTTGGCTTCCAATTAGTTACTATATAGCAACTGGGTGGAAATCATGTTTGATAGATTACAATTCTCATTATCATTTCTTTATACCATTTCTTCCTCCTTTGAGTACTTAAAATTTTGATTTATTTTTTCATTGGTTAAAATATGTCTTTACATTGATTTAGTTTTTATCAACAAAAAGGCTGTGACTGTTCTATTTTCAAAGTCCTTGCATATCTGAGATAATCTTTCATACATGAATAACAGTGTAGCTAACTATGTAAGGTCATAATCTTTTCTACTAAAAATTCTGTGTAGATTTTGCTCAATTGCTGTCTGACATTTATTGCCATCTATCAGAAGACTGAGGTCAGAGTAATTTTTGTTTTCTTTCAAGTATCTGTTATTTTTCCTGCTAGGATATTTGAGGAATTTTTAAACTTAAAACTAGAATTCAAAAATTTTCCAGAAAGTGAAAGGAATATTAATGGGTATAGATTTTTTCCTACTAATGCTACCTTGAATATGTAAGCCTATTCTATGCTAATTCTGTAGAGTCTGCCCAGGAAAGTTTTATTCTATTGTAATTTTATGGTAGCTGTTCAATTTATGCTGGTTTCTTTTTCAAGAATACTTGATATGTGAGCTGGATTTCTGGCTTGTCTTTTTCATAACTAATCACTTCCCTCTCAAATTTTCATTTTTCTTCCCTTTACTTCTGTTTCAGAACAACTTGCATTTTTCTTCTACAGGACTGATTTGTCTTTCTGTTTCCATTACTACCTTCAATGTAATTTTAATTCTGATATTGCATTTTTAGTTTCCTTGTGGTTTTCTCTTAGCTAGACTTTTTTGATTTTCTTCTCATCTGACTCCTCCATTTGAGCAAGGAAAATTGCTCTTGTATATTTGGAGAACCTAATGCAGATTTTTTTAATATTTCTCTTTTTTGTGCCAAATTATTTAAAGAATGGCTTTTAAAAATTCTTCAGAAGAATGCACTCCTCATCTTGTGCTATAAAGCATTTTTTTATGAGCCCCCAATTCATTTCTTGAATGGAGAGCCAACCAAATCAGGGTCTGACATGAACAGGGTCCATTGAACATTTGGGACTGGTAGAGCCCCTCTTGGATCTAAATCTGGAAAGCACATTGAACAGCCCCAGCCCAAGTTTTTGGACCTAGAAAGTATTAATTTTGTGTAATTTTGCTGAACTGAGGTGGAAATTTTCTTCTCTCAAATGCCCATTTCTCAGAAAGAATATTCACATAATCTTCTGATCTGAGAAGGCATATGAGAAATAGCTGCTCCTGGAACACTTTTCTTTCTGGGCTCTCTCCCTTCTCTGCAGCTCTCCTTCATGTCTTCCCTCTGGGGCCTGAACACGCATGTCATGTGCCAATACCTGTCTCTCCTTGTCTCCTAGGTGTTCAGCTGCGTCCTGGAAGTTGTACCCCACCCCACCCCAGGACAAGAGGCTCTTAAGTGGGGAACGGGATGGAATGAATACTGTCTTCTGGTCACCTTGAAAAATAATGACCTGCCCTGGAGCCTGCAAACCCTGCTTCCTCATATTAGCAGCAGAAAGCACTTGTATTAGTTTGCGGGGGCTGCCATAACGAAGTACCACAGACTGGATAGTTTCAACAACAGAAGTTTATTTACAGTTCTGGAGGCTAGAAGTCCAAGATCCAGGTGTCAGCAGGGTTGGTTTCTTCAGAGGGCTAAAAGGGAAGGATTTGTTCAGCTCTTTTTCCTCCACTTGCAGATGGCATTCTTATCCCTGTGTCTCTTCATACCATCTTCCCTCTGTGTCCAAACTTCTTTTTTTAAATGGATTCCAGTCATGCTGGATTACCCACCCTAACGACCTCACTTTAACTTGATTACCTCTGTGAAGACCCTATCTCCAAGTAAGAACACATTCTGAGGGACTGAGGGTTAGGGCTTCAAAAATGAATTTTGGTGGTGGGGCATAATTCAAAAGTGCTGGCAAGTCAATTCTCTATCTTCTATCCCAGATGCAGTGCAACTCCCGTTAGGGGGCCAGGGGAAAGACAGGCCTTTTATTGGATTGCTTCTTGCAATCCAGTAAAACTTGTCCCTCATATACTGGCACAAGTTCAGCTGTTAACTTTAGTACCCAATGTTATTATAGGTTTCTATAATTATGTCTGCTTTGCTGAGTATTGTATTGCAAGCATAAATCCTAGAGAGATTTTGTCAGGGATTATTAACTGACTGCCAGATTAACCTTGAAGTTCTAGTCATCAGACGTTTGCTGATAAGTGAGTGATTTTGGAATCCATTTTGCTGTAGCTCTACCACACCTTATCACTGCCAATTGTAGTAATGTCTTCTTTGGGTTACTTATTGAATCATGATTAATAACTAGGGGTCGTTTTCCACCTGGGAAGTTGTCTTTTGATCTCCTTGGCAAACAAATCCGGTTAAACTAAAGAAGGAATGTGAAAAATGAAGGAGAGATGGAAATGGCTGGAGGAATTTGGCAGCCGATGTCTTCATAATAAAGCAGGAGAAAAAGAAGGAAAACAACTTCGTCCCTAACCTTCATGCAGGGGTGAGCTTTCAGCAGATCCTAAGGTGAAGTTTTGTCTAATTATACAACAATTATCTACTCTTTGAACTTGAAAGATTATTCATCATACTTTTCCCTCACCAAAACAAAACATCCTCTGACTTGGTAATGATCAAACCACATTCTTAAGTAGAGAGAGAAGCAGAAATTAGATCTTCCCATTCTTATGCAAAGAACAGCTCTGTAATGAGCTGTCTTACTCCGCTTCATTTTTCTAAGCCATGAGGCCTTCCCCGAGGACAGACAGCCTGATGTGCTAAACACCAGTCTCCCTGGTGAAGGCTAATTACAACACTGCAGCTCAGGAACGAAACACTGTCTCTCCTCCCCTGCTTCCCCACTCTCCCGCAGCACTCCCAAACCTGGGGACTTTCCTGACATGGTCCCAGTCTGTACATCACTGTCCCCGAATTCTGTGGTCCTTTCTCTCAGTATTGTACCCAGAATCCCCCATCGGACCCACAAGTGGCATCAATGTTATGACAGCCACTGCAACAATGTATTGTTTTCACAAATTTCTCTATTGAAAGCAATTGCTAAGTGTGCACCACCTTTGCAGACACAGTAGTCCCCCCTTGTCCTCAGGAAATACACTCCAAGACCCCCAGTGGGTGCCTGAAACCTCAGACAGTACCAGACCCTACCTGTACTATGTTTTTGTGATCTGATAACTGAGAAGGCTACTAAATGACTAATGGGAGTATGGCATAGATAGCGTAGATAAGCTGGACAGAGAGATGATTCCCATCTTTAGGAATTTATTTCTGGAATTTTCCATTTAATGTTTTTGGACTCTGGTTGACTGTGGGTAACTGAAACCATGGAAATCAAAACTGTGGAGGGGGCGGGGGTGTACTAATGTAAGAACAAATGGCTGCGGACAGAAGAAGAAGTATAATACAGTAGAAGATTCTTTTCCCCCCCGCTTTAATCCTTAGCAATGGAGAATTAAAGGAGAATCTCTCCTATTTCTATTTTAATTGTATTAATTCTCCCTGCTTGAGAATTTTTATAATGGTTGGGGATTTCATTCAAGTTGTCTCCCTGGGAAACTAGATAGTTCTGGATTTCGATGACTTTCATTACCAAATAGAAATTCTGTTCTCAGTCCCAAATTTCAGGGGGCAGGGGATGAGGAGAGGCTGAACATAGGCTTTAAAGGAATCAACTGGGGAGCCTTTATTGATTGATCAGAATCCCAATAGTTTATTGATCTTCACTCTGATCTCCTTTGAGGCTACTGAGTGCCAAGTAACTAAAGGTCCATGAAAGCATCTTTGAAATGGTGTTTCTAGTTCAAAGAAGTCCTCATATATGAATGTCCTCAAATCTCTTTGCTTCTAGATGGTGGGTACTTTCTTTTGCAAATTGAATATTTATGGGGGTGTGTTTGGTTGTCACAATGTCTTCAGGGAGCTGCAGGCATTTAGTCGTGGTAGCCAGGAATGCTGGATATCCTGCACTGAGTGGGACAGTCAAGAAATGTTGTCCCATGCCCCAAAGCATTTTTGATTGGCTCTCCAGATAGTCATGCTGGTGAAAAACCTAGAACCCAGCTTTGATTTTTATATAAATAAAGTGAGTATTTCCTATTGCTGTTTGAAACTACACAAATGTATTAGCTTACAGTTGTAGGTTCAGAAGTCCAAAATGGGTTTTGCTGGGCAAAAATCTTCTGGAGACTCTAGGAGAATATTCGTCCCCTTTGCTCTTTCAGATTCTCGAGGCTGCCTATGTTCCTGGGCTCGTGGCCCTTTCTTCCATTTGCAAAGCCAGCAGCACAGCACCTTCAAATCATTCTCTGACTTTCACACTCCCACCTCCCACTTTCCCTTGTAAGAACCTTGTGATTACATTAGGCCCACCCACATAGCTCAGGGAAGCTTGAACCTGAGATCTTTAACTTAATCACACCTACAAAGTCCTCCGGGCCATGTGAAATAACCTATTCACAAATTCCAGGGATTACAATGTAGACATCTTTGGGAGGGCATTAGTCTGCCGACCATATAAAGAGTATTTTTGAACAGTTTTTTTTTAAACATATCTTAGATTTTCTAGGAACCTGACTATCATAAAAAGGAAGATTTTATTTTGTTTTGTTCATTACCAAAAATCGATCCCCATTTCAGAATCTCACATTACTGATAGCAGCATGGCTCACTGTATTTGAATTGCCAAAAAATAAAATGAAAAAAATAAAAAGGAAAAAAAAAAGATAAAAAGAAACCCCACTTCTGCATCTGCCTGCATCTGTTTCTGTCACTTTCTCTTTATTCTAAATAAAGATGTAAGCCTAGCACATTCATTCTCTATCTTAATGTTGTGTGCCTGAGCACTTTTGCATTGAAATACACAGTATTTTATCATAAATTGCTTTTCTCTTATTTCTCTTTTATAATACAGTTAAGACATTGTATTGATTTTTTACCTTGAAACTTTGTATATAAGTATATTATATCTATGAATTTTATTTCATTATAGTAAAGAGGACATTATAAAATATTTGTTAACAAAAAGTAGGGCATGAATTCTGCTGATTCCTGCCGCCTCTCTCAATGCAAGAGTCTCTCTTCTCCAGGCTGACACTATCGTCCATGCATTGGCTTTTAGTCTCTGCAATGTCCTTTAAAACTCCACTGAACCTAGGCTTGCTAAGGTCATCAAGCAATTCCCCCATGATATATTCTGTAGTTATGATAGCACTTCACTCCTAAGATCATGAATTTTCCAGGAAGATCTCTGGAGGAGGCCTGTAGACTTCTGAAGTCCTTTGTCTAGACAGTTCCACAGCAGGGCTTCAGGAATCCCAACTGAGACACCTGCACACCTGCTAAGACCTCTACCCTATCCTCACTGCACTACCGGCTTTACCACTACAGGAGGTCTCCATGTCCAATGTTGAGGAGGAAGCTCTAATTAGGAAGATTGTGGGTCTTTCTCTTAATGACCCACAATGACCAATCCCATTGTTCCTTACTTCTCTGACCAACACCAAAGGTCTGAGTGTCTCCAGTTAACCACTCCCACCCTGGCTGCTATCTCCAATATGCCTCCAAACATTTTCCTAGCCTGATATACCTTCCCACCCTTCCTGATCCCCATGGAGTACTCAGTCTGTCCTCAGCAAAATTTTTACCCTCTTTTTCCAAGTTTCCCTTCACCTTTTCTCTACCTCAAACTCGATTGTTTCAGGAAATCACTTCCAACACCATACTCATTCCAAGAGGTGGCTGTTCTTCCTCCACAGTCCACCAGAGATCCTGGGCCAAGGGCCACTGTACTTGCTGCTCCCCACTGCCACCTCCAGACCATTGCTCCTTCTTCCTCTTTAAAACCCCAGACCATCTGAAGCACGTGGCTCAGACTACATCACACCTGCTGTGCTGTGTCGCACCCACTCCTTGGCTCAGCTACTGCTCATCCCTCTCATTGATGGGAGATTTTCGCCCCTGGCTCCCTGTCTTCCTACCCACTGCTGCTCCTGTCTTCACTTTTGGTGACTATAATATCCACAGACATGATCAATCTGAATCCCTGACTCACTTCCTTGGTGTCCTTACTTCTAATGTATTTGCCTCCACTTGCCTCCAGCCTAACACTCTCATGCTGAATCATTATCTGAACTTTGTCATGACCAGTAACTACAGCATTTGCAAAATTTCTATTCCAAGCCTCTCACTCTCTGACCATCAGCTCCTATCTTTTCCATTCATGCCCTTTTTGGTTCAGATCTAACAATTCTCAATATGCATCACGATCTCCAGCCTTTTGACTCCACCACTTTTTATCACCCATCACCCACTTGTGTCCTTGTTTCTCTATTTCCCAGCTTAGATCCAAGGTCCATCCCTATAATCACCCCTTGCATGTGCCCTGGACTCCATGTAACTCCTCTGACAAAACCCCAGTGCTAATAATCCTCTGCCCACTTACAATGCTTACATTGTAGAAAAACACACATTTTGTTGACTGCTCTCTAAATTCTCTCATCAATTTACAAATCTCAAGTGGCCCTTCAACATTGCTTGGTAATCCTAAATTATTTCTATAGTCACTTTACTCTCTAGCTCCACAACATGCCTATTTCACCTTTCCTCTCTTTTCAACCTCTAATACCTCTTCCTTCCTCAACTTCAGTGGATGACCTTGCTTTTTACTTCACTGGGAAAACAGAAGCAGTAAAAATGGACTGCCATTTTATCATCAGATCTTCCATCCTGTCTTTACCTCTACCTTCCCTTCCACTGCAGATGGTCCCTTTTCCTTCTGAAGGCCAACCCTAGCCCCATGCCCATTTGCTCATTCAAAATCTTTGCAGCTACATCCATTCTTCCCTCACCACCATTGTAAATTTCTCCTTCTCAATTTCACTATTCTTATCTCTATAGAAATATGTTGTAATACCTTCCCCCTTAAAAAGCCCTCTCTTAATTTAATGACCCTTCTGACTACTGTACTTTTTCTTTTCCCATTTACAACTGCTCTTCTCCCTTTACATTCTTCAATTAGCCAATTCCAATCACTCCCCACTATTTTATTGAAGCCATTTTTGAGTCAGTAAC
>CAUYRT010072662.1:0-10618 GCA_963574885.1 Lepilemur ruficaudatus
TTTTCATGTGTTTGTTGCCCATTAGTCTATCTTCTTTTGAAAAGTTTTTGTTCATATCCTTTGCCCACTTTTTGATAGGGTTGTTTGATTTTTTCTTGTTGATTTTCCTGAGGTCTGTATAGATTCTAGTTATCCCTTTATCGGATGTGTAACATGCGAATATTTTCTCCCATTCTGTCGGTTGTCTGTTTGCTCTCACGATAGTTTCCTTGCTTGTGCAAAAGCTTTTTAATTTGATCAGGTCCCATTTATTTATTTTCGTTATTGTTGTGATTGCCTTTGGGGTCTTCTTCATAAATTCTTTGCTTAGGCCAATTGTCTATAAGAGTTTTTCCAACATTTTCTTCTAGAATTCTTATAATTTCATGCCTTAGGTTTAAGTCTGTTATCCACCATGAGTTTGTACCCCCATAATATGCTGAAAAAAAAGTATCAAATAAGCAATTGAAGGGACGAGGTGCATTCAGGGAGAAATGTGGTCTCAGGCCAGATGTTGCATTTAGAATGTTCTAAAAACAACCATGTAATCCCCAGGCCGTAGAAACTTAACTGATATAAAGCAGTTTTCTTCATGGCAGAAGATGGGGAGATGCCCATGTCTTCTGCAGATATTTTGTCTGTAGTTGGAGAGGTACCTTAAGAACGTGTCCTCATTCTATAGAATTAAATTGCATTTTCCAAAAAAATAAATAAAACTGGTTTGCACACCTGGATTTAGTTTTCTGCTGTTCACTGATAGAGGGAACACTGTGGAAAGACCAGGTTTTCAGGATTTAGTGCATGGATATTGCACAATTGATGTACCAGTGAGTTTCCCAAATAGAGTTGGCAAATAGACAGTTGGATATACTGATCTGGATGGCTTTGCAGTAGAAATGTCAATATGAAAGTCATTGACATAGATACACTCATTTTACATCCAAAAAGATTCATCAACTCAGTAAAGACATTTTCTTGTTTAACTTATTCGTAGGCTCAGTTTCCCTATTAGAGACAGCTCTTATATTTTGCAAAGATGGATTGGTGTTTAAATTAGAAAATTGGCATGGAGGTAGTGGTGATGGGGTAGATTTACTGACATGTATTGAGCAAATACTACGTGCCAAGTACTGGACGAAGTACTCTACATATATTATCTTATTTATTCATTCTTTTACCTGGGGAATATGCCCCCTTACACAGCAGATATAACTGAGGCTCAGAGAAACTGGAAAATTTAATTAAGATCTTTCGGCAACTAGAATGTGATTCTAAGGACTCTTGCTTTTTCTACTGTGACAAGTTCTTTCTCACACACAGATTTTCAAACAACAAATGCTTGGTTGACAATGTAGAAGATATCCAAGTGCATTATTTCAGGTATAATATTGTTTCTTCCATTTAGAATATAATTTAACATTAAATCATATTTTTAATAAATTTACTACTAGATTATATATATGAGAGTGCCAATTTAAAAATATTTATTCATCAAACTTTCATTGAACACTTAATTGTATGCTAAGGAGCACTTATTAGGGCCATAAAAATATAAATACGAACATTTGACATGCCTCACCTTCAATCTACTCCTTGCCTAGTAGCAAAGAAAAAGAAACGCAGTAGTCATATTTATCTATAGTTATCTGTGTGACATTGTACTAATTATTTTACATGGTTTTCTCAGTTAATCCTTATTATGTAATTATGAGCTAGGTAGGTATCACATTCTCTAGATTACAGATGACAAAAGTGAGGTTCAAAGTCACATAACCAGTAAGTGGCAGAACTAGGTCTTGGATTTAGTTTTGTTGGGGTTTATATCCCCAATTTGTGATTAGTTAATTATAATGTCCGTCTCCCTTTTAGACTAATAGTTGAGCAGACCATTTGATGGGTTACACTAGTTTTCAGTACCATGCAAAGTGGGAAAATAAAGGACAAAGTAGTTATACAAATGGAAATTTCTGGAAGGTTTAGAAAACAGTGAACTTTATTTTTAAAAAATGTTTTACAACTTACTTTTTTATTAAGGGGAGATAAATGTATACATTTACTACATGTTAACAACAAAATGTTATACCATTTTTCCACGGGGCTGAGAACTGAAAACCACTGTAGAGAAATGGTGCATTTTAAATGTGCTTATTAATTCAGAATCTAAGGAGGTTTCATATATTGCTTTCATATGAGGACAGCAGTTTATTTTATAGGCTTTGTGCCATGTTCTATTTTAATTCAACTTTGCAGAGTTCAGAACTATTCCATATTTGTTTTCCCTTGAAACTAGATATTGTCAAAACACAAATCAAATTTTAAAATGATTTTCCTTCTATTTACTGGGGGAAAATTTGAAACAAAGAATATTTCCATTTCAGTAGCCTATATTCTGAAGTTTTACTATTGCTTTTTTTTAGCCGTCGGTGAATAAAAGCTTTTTTCTTGCATAGGTTGATCACCTGGCTACAAAGAATTTCTATTTCTGAAATAGAAAGGAAAATGTTAGTGAAAGAGGCCAAGATTTTTATAATACCTTGCAATTATGGCTTTCACGTTTTAAAAGTTCAACATTGATGCTTCATGAAGTCAAGGGTGTTTACACTGTTTAATCAGAGTCTGAAGTTAATGAGAGCTTCTAGCTGCTCTTAACTGTCTTTACAGTCAAATCAACATATTTTTGAAAATAAAACCTTTCACAAATTAAACTTTCTACTATTTTCTAGTATATTGAATTACATAGATAAATGTATGGTTATGTGACATTACTCACAACTTCATATAACAAATGAAATTTTGTGCATTTGTACATTCACCCCCTACTATATACCAGACACTACACTTGGGCAATGTGTATACAAAGATGGATATGGCACAATCTGCATTTTATTTATTTATTTATTGCATTTTTAAAGTTTTCAGAATATTACAGGGGTACAAACATTTTGGTTACATGAATTGCTTTGGTACAATTTGAGTCAAAGTTACAAGTGTGTCGTCCATCACCCATATAGTGTGTACTGTACCCATTAGGTGTGAATCTATCCGTGTCCTCCTCTCCCCTCCCACCTGCTTGATTTCCATTAAATTTTACTACTGTATGTGCACATGAGTGTTGATCTATAAGTTTCAGTTTAGTAGTGAGTCCATACTGTTTTTGTTCTTTCATTCTTGTGATACTTCACTTAAAAGGATGGTCTCCAGTTCCACCCAGGTTGTTACAAAAGGTATTAGTTTACCATTTTTTCCTTTATAGCTGAGTAATACTCCATAGTATACATATACCACATTTTATTGGTCCACTCATGTATTGATGGGTACTTGGGTTGTTTCCACATCTTTGCAATTGTAAATTGTGCTGCTATAAACATTGGAGTACATGTGTCTCTTTTATAAAATATCTTTTTGTCTCTTGGATAAATACCCAATATTTGGATTGCTGGATCAAATGATAGGTCTAGATTTAATTCTTTGAGGTATTTCCATACTACTTTCCGTAGAGGTTGTACTAGTTTGCAGTCCCACCACAGCGTATAAGTGTTCCTTTCTGCATCCATGCCAGCATCTGCTGTTTTGGGACTTTTTAATAAAAGCCATCTCACTGGAGTTAGGTGATGTCTCATTGTGGTTTTGCACAATCTGTATTTTCAAGAAGCTCACAATCTACTGAGGAAGGGGTAGAAAAACAAATACAGATGGCCCTCAACTTACAATTTTTCGACCTTATGATGCTGTGAAAGCAATACAGATTCAGTTAAAACCTTATTTTGAGTGCCCAACCATTCCGTATTTCATTTTCAGTATAGTTTTCAATACATTACATGAGAAACTCAACACTCTATTATTAAATAGGTTTTGTGCTAGATGATTTTGTCTTACTGTAGGCTAATGTGAGAGTTCTGTGCACTTTTAAGGCAGGCTAGGCTAACCTGGGAGGTTCTGTAGATTAGATGTGTTAAATGCATTTTCAACTCGATGACATTTTTAACTCATGATGAGTTTAACAAGATGTAACACCATCTTAAATCAAGGATCATGTGTACTCTAATACTAAAAGTTAAACAATTGATCAAACAGAATGACCTAGCTCTGTATGATAAAGCAAAAGAAAGAGAATTTAAGAGTAAAAGGAGGGAGAATGGAAGAGAGAGAGAGAAGGGAGAAAGAAGAAAGTGAAATAAGAAGGGTGAAAAATGGGAAAAGAGGATGAAAGAAGGAAAGAAGGAAGGAAAACAGAAAGGAGAGAGAGGGCGAGAGAAAGAAAGATTTCAGGGAAGCAGAATTGAAGTATCATTCCTACCCTTCCTTTCAAAAACCCATTTAAGAAGCTCATTCATGATTATGTTTCTTTGTGTACCTATGTGTTAGTGTCTTTGGGGTGGATATAATGGGATTTAACATATAAGTATGCTTAATTTAACTACCAACAAGTTATTTTCCAAAATGATTACATCAGTTTACAACCCTAATAGCAGCAAATTCTTCCCCATTCTCACCAGCACTTACTATTTTTATTATTTTAATTTTATTTCTCTTATTTATTACTCAGTTGAGTAGCTTTTTACACACATATTAATCCTCTTTATTTTCCTATGGTCAATTGCTTATTTACCTTTTGCTAAATTTTCTGTTTTATGTATGAATTCTTGGGTTAGTTACATGCATTTTGTGAATTTCTTTTCCCAGTCTGTCTCCAGTCTTTTTTATTCTGTGGTGAATTTTACTTTATAATTTTGATTATATTAATATGTTTCATGATGCTGTGGTATGAATGTTCATGTCCACTCCCCTAAATTCACGTGCTGGAACCTACTTCCCAATGTGGTGGTGTCAAGAGGTGGTATTTGGGAGGTGATTAGGTCATGAGGGCACTGTGCTCATTAATGGGACTAATACCCTCAAAAAAGAGGCCAGAAGAAGCCTGTTTGACCCTTTTATCATGTGAGGATGAAGCAGAAGTCACCATCTTTGAAGCAGAGAGCAAGCTCTCACCAGACACTGCATCTGCTGGTGCCCTGAGCTTGGATTTTCTAGCCACCAGAACTGTGAGTAATACATTTTGTTGTTTATAAATGACCCAGTCTAAAGTATTACAGCAGCCTGAATGAACAATTCCAGAACATTTACTTACTTATTTATTTATTTATTTTTGTAGTTTCTTTTTCCTTGGTCTTTAAAATCACATCCTATAGTTCTCTATCCATATTTAACAATTCCAGTATCTGATGCCTTTGGTGGCATCTAAACCTGCCGTTTTATACTTAAGGTGGCTTTCTGCCTTGTGTTCTTGGTAGTCATTGGTGCTGAGTTCATCTTGACATCTTAATTTGTAGGAATCCTATAGACCTAACTTGGAGACATTTTGCTTTGGAGAGAATTCTTCATCTGCTTTTTTTCATGATGATCAAGCAATTATAGCAGAATGCAAAAATGTGGGACTACATATTTTAATTCATTCACATTTTGGTTATTTTTACAAAAGCTGAATTTACTCTGATTCTTTTAAGTGGAAATAAAGTCTCTGGAGGCAGTCTAAAAATTCCTGGGAAATACTTGAAAAGGTGTTGGTCGCTGCCTAAGAGGCATGAATGTAGAACATCAACTAAAATGTGCTATAATCCAAGTTTTTTTGGTGACTTTTAAGAATTTGTTCTTGTGGAAACCAGGCAACACCGTGGAAAAAAATGCCACCTATCAAAATGGTTTACTTGCCCTTAAAGTATTGTTTCTAAATTCTATGCCGATTCTTGATGTTAATTTGATGATATTTTCTGTCATTTTAGATTGTTTTTGGAAAAGTGAGATTGATGTAATATGAAGATACTGAATTCCTACATTTATTTAAAAGTCTTTAAGAAATTGGAGCTCAGAATTAAATCTTCCCATAATAAAAGACTAAGAATGATTAAAGGGCATATGGAAATCAAAAGTGAAAGGAAGATTGTAAACATGTATTTTTCTCTCATGACATTTGTGACTCTTGTGACTTTAGGTGTCATATGTATATTTTGGAGGACTTATTTTGACTTTGGTAGATGTTTTTCTTTTCAGAGTGCTGATGCCCAAGAGACCATGACAAGGAAATCATCAGGAATTTTGCAGCCAGTTCCTAGTACTTCAGCACAAAGTCAAAAAAAAAGAAAGAAACTATAATTTGATAACACTGGTAAATGTGACAATGTAGAGCATAATGCTTTATAATTGGTGGAAAGAAGGAAAAAATGAATTAAAAAACTGTTTTTGAGTAAGGTAGAAGAAACATGTTGAATTGAAAATCATAGACCTTCAGGCAGAAAGTTAATTTTTCACTAAGTCACTGCAGTGATTTAAATATTCTCTTTTCTCGTATCATTTTGCGTATCTCCAACAGATCGTAGCGTGTTATATTGAACATCCTTGCCTCAGACTGTGTTCTCTTACGTAAAGGAAATTGGAGAACTTTTATTTGTTTAAATGATAAAATACCTTCCTATGATTGGATGGTTTGAGTTAATGTTGATGTCTGCCTGAGGTGTAAAATATATTTCCCTTGTTGAATTAACACTCTAAAAATATAAAATTGAGGGAAGATGGAATGAAAAAAACCTCAAATAGGTCTGAAATTTGGGCCTAAGTATGGTTCCCCCCAGCCACCGGCTTTTCCTCCACCTAGTTGAGCAGAAAACATTCAGGAATGTTTTGCAGTTGTTTTGAACTAATGACTTGTGCTAGGAGATCAAGCAGGCTTGTTGTTAGAGCGACCTGCTTCCCTGTGGAGAACTTTGGAGTATCGAGGAAGCTCTATTCCCACCTGGGCACACTCTTTGCTATTTCTGGCTTTATAGATTTGCCTCTTTAGTTTTCTGTGTCTTTTACTAAACGGGGTTCTCTGCAACCTCTGTGCATGCTGGTGTCTCTCTATCAATCACATCTTTGTCTCATTGTGGCAGCCACCGTACTAGACCCCAAGTAGACTGGATATTCAAACATCAAGTTCAGAGGCCCAGTTTTAGGTCAGAGGCAAAAAATAATGACAACATACTTTGCATGTTACAGTTAGGTACTGAGTTTACTAAGCTGAAATTGTATAAAAATCAAAGCAAGTAAATAAAAATAAACTCACATAGAAAATGATTCATCTTAGAGAAAAGGTCATCTGATATTGTTTGCTAATCAATTGTATTTTGTGAAGTGATATAAATCCTTAGAAATTAAATAAGGACCATGTTAATTATTAGGAAAATAAAAGACATTTTTCTGGACACATAATAGTGAAGAAGATAAAGATGAAGAGGGCCACTGAAAAGAAATGCCATAAAATTAATCAACAAAGCCAATAAACAGTATTTTACGGACGTTAATGCTAATCAACTTAAAAACATTTGGTATGTCTGAGACCCAAGAAGAGAGGTAAAGACATAGAGTAGGGAAAAAAACCACAAAACACAACAAAACAAAAAACCAGCTATTGAGGAAGGGGATGAGGTTTATTTAGCTGAGAGGAAAATGAATACTTTTCTTGAGTATTCCCCAAAGAGGACGGTAGTATTCTGGAAACTGCAGTGCATTCTCCTTAGGGGAAAGTGAGATGTTAAAAGGCTTTACCATCACACTAGAGCAGATAATTAGGCAATTACAACTATTAAATTTGACAGAGCATTAGTTTAAATGTGTTACCAATAGAATTCTGAAGGAAGTAACAAATAGTACAATTTTTAGTGAATACTTTTGATAAGTCATTGAGGACAACATCTCACCAGAGGGCTGAAAAGTGCTAATGTAGTCCCATATTTGGAAAAAGCGTGCGTGCACACAGACACACATACACACACACAAAAAAGGTTTTGGGGAAAAAAAATCCTCAGGAAAGCCTGAAACTTCTGAAGTCCTTTTCCTCTTTTATATGCAATTATTGCCATATACTTATAGATATTAACCTACCAATCATCAAAAGACCTTTCAAAAGTAGGCAGAAAGTATCATTTCAGAACTTTCTACTTTGATTTATGCATATTCAAACAGAAACAAAAAGAAGTCACCTTGAAACCTGGTGGAAGGAACAAGCCTAAGATTTAAGTAATTGACAATTATCAAACATTTGGTAATGCATAATTTAGTAATACCAGAGTCAACTTAGAAGACTGTCCTTATCACCTTGTTATAAAATCTTTCAACAGATTATTGCTACATTTTCCGAAAGTATAAAGTATTGCTACACAGAATTGTAATTTATCATAATAATCACATACTGTTTATCACTTACTTTCCAAATTTCACATGTTTTACAGGTCTCACTAGATCCTGCTAGTATACATATGGCTTGGAATAAAGAACTTTTAAAACAATAGCCGTGTCCTTGTGCATTATTCCAGAAGTTGCTTTGTTTCTAAAGATTAGCGGTTACTCAGTGGCATTCTTGGCAGACTCATTATCATCAGCCACTCTCATTGCGTGTTCTGGGAGATGGATAGCCTAGGTCTGTGATGGACAAAGGATGGTCATAATGGATCTTAGCATAAGGGTTAGACCCACTAAGTGTCTTCACTCTTTCTGACACTGTGCTCCCTAGGGTGGGCTCTCAGGCTTGATTGAGGGGTCAGTGGGATAGAGTCCTAGCTTATTCATCTCTGTTATTTCTAGCAATATTGATGTATGTATTCTATGTTAATTCACTATTGGTTGAAGGAATGCATGAGTACAGGGTCCCTTCCATATGACTTTTTTGACATTCTCCATGGATGAGATTGGAGGCCCTGTCAACACTGGTCTGTATTATAGTATTTGCAACCCCGCTTTATAATTTCCTAGTTATACTGTATAAGTCTGTTGTTCCCATGGTCTGGTAACAGCTAGTTCTGGCCTAGACATGTGTTTGCTAATAATTGTATATCCGGTGCCTAGCACATAGTAGTTACACAGTCAATCTTTGCTCAATGAATCAATGCATGTGTTTCACCCTCACCTCTAGCTGTTAACATATATCTCTCTGGAAATAGTAATGATAATGCACATGTCTGTATATTTTTAAAATTCTAATATTACGTTAGATATGCAGCTATTATATAGTCAATGGTTAATGGATGTGTCTCAGCAATGTTTGTGATTTTATTTTAATTCTATTTCTCAAATGTGCTACCACATTTTTTTCTATGAGCGCCTCTGTAATTTTTGATGTCAATATGAGGTTGTGCGTTCGTGAGGAATATAGTATGACTTATTAGAAAGAGGACTGTGGATTTGTATTTAGGAAACCAGTGTTCTTGTGTTGGGCTTGCTTTGAATAAATTAACTTCTCTGAGCTGAACATTACCATCTATAAAGTGGTGGGATTAGACTAGGTAATATCTAAAATAATTGAACCCTACTAATTACTAAATATCAATTATTCTAGAACAATTAAACTGAAAAAACTTTATTTTTTTATTACTGTGATAGCAGTGTTCTGAGAAAGAGATAACATTTAAAAAGAGATGGTCCTTGCTTGGGTCCAAATGCTGTGTAGGGAAATGCTGTCCAATGAACTTTCTGCAATGATGGACACACTCCACAGTCTGCACTGTCTAGTACAACAGAGAGATGTGACTACGGAGCACTTGAAAGGTGGCTAGTACAAGTGAGAAATTTAATTTTTAAAATTTTATTTAATTTTAATCAGTTTTAATTTAATAGCCACATGTGGCCAGTGGATACTGTATTGGATAGTGCAGGCTTTGAGAGACAGATACAGGAATAAATAAATGAAATTGCAGTAAGTTTGAAAACAGGCATAATAGAGGACAATGGATTAAATTTTCTCCTTTAAATCTTCTCTACGTTTTAAGAAAGTATATCAAACTTATAAATAAGTAAAATGGATTTAAAAAGCAGGACATAGTATACATTAAAATTACTTGAGCACTCAAGTATCTGTGCAAGGATCTTATCTTTTTAGCAGTATAAAAATGACTGCAGGTAAGGAATTCTACCAAAGCACATAATCCTGCTTATAACACAGATTTTTAGATAAAAATTTGAAAATACTGAGGAACAGAAAAAACACAATCACAATGTTTTGCATAATTGGTTTATTGGATTCTAAATGACTGTCATGATCCCATATAATAATATTGAGCACAGGGATAAGAAGCAATCTTAAAGGCCAGAATCAAAATCAAAGTACAAAAGACACTCTATAAAAAAGACACCTGCACTCGAATGTTTATAGCAGCACAATTCGTAATTGCAAATATGTGGAAGCAACCCAAGTGCCCATCAATACACATTAATAAAATGTGGTACATGTATACCATGGAGTACTATTCAGCTATAAGAAGCAATGGTGATATAGCACCTCTTGTATTTTCCTGGATAGAGCTGAAACCTATTCTACTAAGTGAAGTATCGCAAGAATGGAAAAATAAGCACCACAGGTACTCACCAGCAAATTGGTCTCAACTGATCAGCACCTAAGTGGACATATAGAAATAACATTTATCGGGCATCGGGCAGATGGGAGGGGGGAGGCAGGGATGGGTATATACACACATAATGAGTGCAATGTGCACCGTCTGGGGGATGGACACGCTTGAAGCTCTGTCTCCAGGTGGGTAAGAGGGGGAAAGGAAAAAAAAAAAAAAAAAAGGTACAATATAGACTCTGACTTGAGAAAATGGCAGGGGAAATG
>CAUYRT010072664.1:0-10727 GCA_963574885.1 Lepilemur ruficaudatus
ATATATATAGAAAAAAATTAGCTGGGCATGGTGGTGCGTGCCTGTAGTCCCAGCTACTCGGGAGGCTGAGGCAGAAGGATTGCTTGAGCCCAGGAGTTTGAGGTTGCTGTGAGCTAAGCTGACGCCACGGCACTCAGTCTAGCCTGGGTGTCTCAAAAAAAAAAAAAAAAAAAAAAAAAAAAAAAAAAAACCCTGGAAAAAACAATATATGAGTGAAATGAAGGAAGAGAAACCTGCAAAGGAAATTAAAACAAATCTCCCACAGAGAAACAGAAGGAGAAACAAAACAAAATATAGTTGTTGCCAGGAGGTAAAAGAAAAAGGGAAGGCCCAAAACTCTCAACTGTATTGGCTATCAAATAATAAATTATTAAGAATACTTTGGATTTTGTAACTAGAATGTCTTTGATAAATTTCAAAACACTATTTTAGAAGTCAAAGTAAGATGGTAAGATGTATGAAATGGAATAAAGAAATATGGAAGGGATGACACTATTGACTTTTGTGTGCAAATGATAAAATTCCATTAAAAGGTAATTTATGATGGCATATATTGTAATCATATGCATATAATGAATACAAAGTACAAGTAAAGGGGCTGGAGAAAGGATAAAAAGAGAGACCTGACAGTAGAAAAGGCCCCTGAGAATCTTAAAAGGAATTGATTCCTTGGCCCAAGTGCAAATTTTATTGTGGATCAAAAAACAAGACTTCTTTAATGTATGAGAACAAATAGAGAAGAGATAAACAAATAAATTATAGCAGAACACTTGCCTTAGAAAAAGAAAGACTTCAGACTAAAATGTCTTAACTTATTGGGCAACTTTAATATGAGGGATAAATATCTATTCTTCGCAACATCAGTAAAGTGTTTGAATTAAAAACTAAAAACAAATTTAGAGCTTAAAGAAGATAAAAGAAATGTTCTACTATCAGCAATGCAGGAAACTGAAACAGACTGAGAAACATGTACAGTTTGTGAGAGAAAAAGCTATCTATCTAATAATCCCATTCTTGTACAGATATATGAAGACTGAAATGGACATTTATACAGTTCAGAAAAAATTATTAGGTAAATTTTCCAGACAAATGGCACACCCTCTCTCACTTCATTGAAGACTGTTCAAATGTCACCTTTTAAAGAAGATTTGCTTAAACACTCTTACTAACATTGCATCATCTCTTGACACTATATGATTTTCTTTGTATTTGCTTATCAGCACTTTTCACTGCAATTTCTCTACTGCCTAGAATAGCATCTGGAAGCCAGGTCCTCAATAAATATATAAACCAAAGGCTGAAAATGAATGTTATGGTCTTTATGGTCTTGTACAAGCAGAATGGAATATTCTTTGTTTAAAAGAAAGAGAATGTAATGAACTTATAAACATGAGAAAAGTGGTCCAAGTTTTTAATTGTTTTGGACAGTTTAGAAGGCAGTTAAATAAAGGACATCCAGAGGAATTGCCAAAGGGCATTTATTGGTTCATTTACTCATTCATTCAGCTACATTTACTGAGTTCTTTTGTGTTAACATCATCACTTTTCGCTTGCCCTCTTAAGGACTTTGCTCTCTGGGTCCTTTGAGATGCATATTATTGTTTTCTTTCTTTCCTAGTTATTACTCTCTCTCTTTCTACTGAGTATTTCCACAGTCATATAAATATACACTAGAAAATCCTATCCTATAAAATATTTTCCCCCAACTCCATATCCCACTATTATGAATCAGTGTACCCAATTTATATTTGCTTAAATCTATAACAATATCTGTGATTTTTATTTATATAAATCTAGCCTACTATAGGTCTGTTTGTATAACCAGCTTTTTGTATTTAGCCATATGTATTTGAAATATACTGATGCTGACAAGTATAACTCAAATTTATTCATTTTAATTATTAATACATTGTATTGCTCCTTCATGTGTGTATACTATTTTTACTTATCCATTCTCAGAATTGATGAATAACTATTTATACTTTTTATTATATTTTGTATTAATATTATTCTTATACATAACTAATTTGCCCTCAGTTCATATCTATCATGACTCAATGTTGTAACAGCTTAAAAAAATCATCTATGAGTAATTTTACTTAAGCATTTTATTACCATATCCCCTAACATAGAGATTAAAATTATTTTTAAAAAATCAAACAAAAATTCTAGATCTGAAACACACAATGAATAAAATAGAGAGTCTAAACAGTAAAACCAATCAAGCAGAAAAAGAATCTATGAACTCAAAGACAACTTATTAGAAAATATACAGTCTGAGGAGGGAAAAAAAAGAAGGACAAGAAATAAAGAAAGTTCACAGGATTTTTGGGACAGCATCAAAAGAGCAAATTTTTGAGCCATAAGAGTTCAAAATAGAAAAGAGAAAAATAAAGGTGTAAAAAGCTTATTTAAAGAAATAATAACAGAGTAAGTTCCAGACCTGAAAAGGATATCTTGGTACAGAAATGTCAACTGTCTTCAATTACATACAATTCAAATAAGACTACACAAAGATATACTATGAAAAAAAATTCTCAAAAATCAAATTCAAAGAGAGGACCCTAAAATCATTAAGAGAGAAAAAAGCAAATAACAAATAAGGAAAAATTCTGATAAGGCTAGCCAAAGATTTCTAAGCAGAAACCAGAAGAGAGTGAAATGATATATTAAAAGTGCTGGAAAAAAAAAAATCTGCAAACCAAGAATATTGTACCAGCATATCTATGCTTCAAAAATGAAAAAGAGAAAAAGACTTTTCCAAAAAAATAAAAAGCTGAGTGAGTTCATCACCACTGTACCTGTCTTATAAGAAATTCTAAAAGGAATTCTCCAAGCTAAAAAGAAAGGGTGCACATTAGTAACACAATAACATATGAAAGTATAAAACTCACTGATAAAAACAAGTACACAACCAAACTCAGAATATGATGATACTGTAAAGGTGATGTGTAAATCACTTATAACTTTAATATAAAAGTTAAAAGAAAAAACATTAAAATAATAATATTAATAGCTACAATAATTTATTAAGAGATATGCAATATAAAATGTTGTAAATTGCAACATAAAATTCAGATAATTTGAGGGGGAAAGGAATAAAAGTGTAGAAAATGTTTTTTCAAAATTTAAGTTGTTATCAGCTTAAAATAAACTATTATAAATATAAGATGATTTTGGTAAACTTCATGGTAACCACAAAGGAATAACCTACAATAGGTATATTAATACAAAAGTTAACCAAAACATAACACTAGGGAAATCACTTAATCACAAAGGAAATCAAGAAGAGAGGAAGAAAGCAACAAAGGGTCTATATTGCAACTAGAAAACAATACAGAAAATAGTAGTATAGTATATCCTTACCTATCAATAATTAACTTGAATGTAAATGGATTACATTCTTTAGTCAAAAGACACACAGTGGCTGAATTGATTTTTTAAAAAGACTCAACTATATTCTGCCTGCGAGATACTCACTTCACCTGTAAGGGCACATATAGACTGGAAGTGAATGAATAGAAAAAGATATTTCATGCAAATAATATCCAAAGAGCACAGGAGTAGCTATACTTATATGAGATAAAATAGACTTCAAGTAAAAAAATCATAAAGCAAGACAAAGAACATTATTACATAATAATAAAAAGGTCAATTCAGCAAAAGGCTATAACAATTATAACTATATATATACACACACATCCAATATCAGAGCACCTAAATATATGTAATATTGTATAGATATAATATACAAATATTAATAGATCTAAATGAAGAGACAAAGTGCAATACCAAAATAGTAGGAGACTTCAGTACTCCACTTTCAACAATAGACAGATCCTCCAGACAGAAAACCAACAAGAAAACATTAGACCAAAACTATACTCTAGACCAGATGGACCTAACAGAACATTTCTTCCAATAGGCACAGAATACATCATACATTAGACTACAAAACTAGTCTTAATAAATTTAAGAAAATTGAAATCAAATCAAGTATTTTTCTGACCATGATAATATGAAATTAGAAATCAACAACAGGAGGAATTATAAAAAATTCAAAATTCATGGAAATTAAACAATATGCTTCTGAAAAACCAACAGGTCAATGAAAAAGTTAAAAGGTATAAATATCTAAAAGTTAAAAGTATAAAAATACCTCTAGACAACTGAAAATTTCAATACAGATTAGCAAAAATAATGTGATACAGCAAAATTTATAGAAATAAACACCTGCCTCAAAAAAGAAGAAAAATATCAAATAAACATCATGTTGCATCTTAACATACTAGATAAAGATCAAACTGAGTTCAAAGTTAATAGAAGGAAGGAAATTTTAAAAAATCAGGTAAGAAATAAATGAAATAGAGAATAGAAAAACAATAGAAAAAAACGATATAATTAAGAGTTGGTTTTTGAAAAGCTAAATAAAATTGACAAACTTTTATCTAGACTACCTACAGAAAAAAATAGTGAATTCAAACAAATAAAATCAAAAATTAAAAAGAGGCCTTATATCCAATACAACAGAAATATTAATGGTCGTAAAAGAATTGTATGAACAATTATGCACCAACAAATTGGATAACACAGAAGAAATGGATAAATTTATAGACATATACAACCCACCAAGACTGAATCATGAAGAAACAGAAAATCTGAACAGATCAATAACGAGTAATCGAATCAGTAATAAAAATTCTCCCATCAAAGAAAAGTCCAGGAACCAATGACTTCATTGCTGAATTCTGAGATATCAAAAAGAACAAAGCATTTTTTATGTCTTTTTCAATTTCTTTCATCATGGTTTCATAGTTTGTACAGATCTCTCACTTCTTTTGTTAAGTTTATTTCAAACTATTTTATGTAATTTTTTGTAACTATTGTAAATGATATTGTATTCTTGATTTCTTTTTTAGATTGTTTGCTGTTGGCATTTATAAATGTTATGTCAATTTTATATACTGCTAATTTACTGAATTTTTTATCAGTTCTAATAGTTTTTTGTGACTTGTTTAGGTTTTTTTTAAGATATAAGATAATGTCTGCAAACATGGACAATTTGACTTCTTCCTTTCCAATTTGGATGCATTTTATTTTTTTCTTTTATCTAATTGCTCTAACTAGGTAGTCTTGATGATAAAAGTGGTGGAAGCAAGCATCCTTGTCTTGTTCCAAATCTTAAAGTCTTTCAATTTTTCCCCATTCAGTTTGATGCTTTCTGTGGGAAGTGTCCATTATTGAATAAATGAATAAGGAAAATGTCGTACATGTATACAATGGACAATTATGCCACCATAAAAAATGAAATCCTTTCATTTTCAATAAAATGGATGGAACTGGAGGACATTAAGTGAAATAAACCAGGCACAGAAGAACAAATGTTGCATGTTGTCATTCATGTGTGGAAGCTAAAAAAAAAAAAAAAAAAGAGTGAGCTCATGAAGGTAGTGAATAGAATGGTGTTTTCCAGAGGCTGGGAAGGGTAGTGGGGAAGGGGCAGAATAAACAGGCATTGGATAATGGGTTAAAAAATACAGTTATATAGAAAGAATAAGACCTAGTAGCACAAAAGGGTGACTATAGTTTATTGACAATAATTTATTATATATTTCAAAATAGCTAGAAAAGCAGATTTGGAATGTTCCCAGTGCAAAGATATAATAAATATTTGAGGTGATGGGTATTCAAATCACCCAGATTTGAACATTATACATTGTATGTTTATATCAGAATATCCCATGTACCCCATAAATATGTAGAGCTATTATGTATTTATAAAAATTAAAATAAGAAAACAATGATACTAAAACAAGTATATATTAGACCCTATGATGTCTAGTAAAATATGCCTTGTGAGGACAAATACAAATAAAAATAGGAGGTTTAATTCTCTCTACTGAAAATAAGGAAAGAGTCTTCCTCCTTCTCTTCCTTCCTTTCACTTAGAGCATTCACTTAGAAAACTTGTCAGTTCTTTCTCCTTCCCTTTGAAATGTAAGTAAATCTCTTTAAAGGCTAAATAATGTGTTAGCTTCACAACCTGTGGGGGTTTTCTCAAAGACCTGAAAGCTATCCCTTTGAAATGTAATTAAGGAAGATAGTGCCCCTTGCTCTCAGGTTCCATGGGAAGAATAGGAGCCTCACTTCAGTGCAGGTACCTTGGTACAAAACTCCTTCAATAACAATGATATGAGAAGTTTATTTTTCCTTTGGATAAAGCCCATTAGCTCACACTGACGGTCAGTCACCCAAATTACTAGGTGAAATTGGGATGAACTGTGTATGGCAAATGGTGCTGCCAAGTCCTCTTACTTGAAGAATGGTTATTGTTCATCTTGAGAATGGATGCAATGGGTTTTATCTGCTTAGCTAATAAAAGGGTGAAATTTCATTCTATTTGCAATCTTTTTAGCAAGATTGTCTGTGATGCACATCATCTGCTAGTTAAATTCTCATTCAATATTGATTTTTTTTTCTCTTTTACCTTTGTGGAAAGGTTTTCTGAGTTGGGAACAGATATTGTTTTTTAATTGTAATTCGTTTACCCTAGTGGAAGATCTAGTGCTTAAGTACTCTCATTACCAGAACTCAAAAGAATAAAGATTAAAAATAAAAGCTATTCATCGAAGTTTTTTATTATGTTAATAAATCAGAGGAAGACATAATTATACAATCTTCTCCCTTGTTATTATTTTTAATAAAAATTATCAACATTCATTTGGAATTAATTTGTTTCCTGTGGTTCTTTCCATGCCATGCTCTCTTGATTCCCTATGTTCATTTTTTCTTTAATACATTTTTCATTTCCATTAAAGCATTTCTTAATATATTCTTTAAGAGACTATCAGATGGCAATAACCATTCTGATTCTTTTTACATCTGAAAATATTTATTTATACTAATGAGTTATTCTGACTCTGTAGAGAAACCTAGATTTAAATGTTTTTTTTCTTTAAACCTTTCTCATAATTGTTCTATTGTCTAGTAGCAATGGGTGTTACAAATGAAAAAGATAGCTGCGTCTCTGATTTTAGTGTATAGGTCCCTTTGGGGTTTATTGAAATATCTGAAAGTTTTAATAATTTTCATTTCAATCTTGGTGCTGAAATTCACTAAGATTTACCTAGATGGAAATAGTTTTCATCCTGACTGGTGAGCTTTTTCATCTGAAAGTTTGTATTGCTTCAATATTAGAAATTTTTTTCTATTTATTTTATTTTTCTTCCCATTTGTTCACACTTACTTCCCCCTCTGTTATTCTGTTAAACAAATATTAGAAATTTTGGGTACATACTCTACTTTTTAAACTTTTCTCTATTGTATTTACTAGTCATAATTTTGCAATTATTTCAGGGAGAATCCTCTGGCCCAATTTTCCAGGTCACTAAAGCTTTAGCAATGAAGCTATTCGGTCCTTTTATTGGGATATTTTTTCATGATTATAAAAATGCTACTTTCAAAACATCTTTAGCTATTTATTTTTCATGGATTCATGATTTCATGGATGAATCCATGAAAAATATAAATAAGACAAATGTTTTTTTCAGTCTTTCAAAGAGTGTTCTGCTTTGTCTAATATGTTTTTGTTTATATGTTAGTTAAGTTAGTTGCTTCTCTTCATGCTACTTGTTTTTCTCAAGAGTTTAGAAAATCTTGGGTGTCTGTGTATCATCAGGATTTGGTATCTTTTATTTCCCTGACTTATTGCTTTAGGATACTCTGTCTACAAAAATAGTGATAAGATAGAAAAGGGTCATATGAGAGACTTGTGGAGGCCTGTATAACGTATTTTGTCACCGTTTCTGGAGACTTTCCATTACTTGTGATATGTTTCTACACTGGGTGTTCCCTGTCATTTAAGCCCCAGTCTCAACACACAATGGTTTTGTTTGTTGAAAATGCTAATACCCACAGCTCAGCAAGGAGGTAGGAGGGAGGAACCGCTGCAGCAGAACTCCCAGATCCATCCAATCTTCTCTTCATAATCCTAGAAAATTTCTTTTTTTTAAATGTCAGAATATTACGGTGTACAAACACTTTGGTCATATATATTGCTTTTGCAACACCCAAGTCAGAGTTACAAGTGTGCCCATCCCCAGAAAATGCACACTGCACCCATTAGGTGTGAATTTACCCCTCCCCTCCTGCCCCTTCCTACCTGCCTAATGCCCTGTGAATGTTACTCCCCATATGTGCCTATGTGTTGATCAATTAGTGCCAATTTAATGGTGAGTACATGTGGTGCTTGTTTTTCCATTCTTCTGATACTTCACTTAGAAGAATGGGCTCCAGGTCCATCTAGGATAATGCAAGAGGTGTTAGTTCACCACTGTTTTATACATCTGAGTAGTACACTCCATGGTATACATATACCACATTTTATTAATCCACTCATGTATTGATGGGCACTTGGGTTGATTCCACATCTTTGCAATTGTGAATTGTGCTGCTATAAATATTTGAGTGCACATGTCTTTATTATAGAACACTATGTATCTACTGCTTCAATGTTTGGGGATTTCTGGAATGGTTTTATTTTTCCAGTAGTTTCATACTGTACACATCTTGAGCTGTGATTTCCTTAGCTTTATTTTTCCTTTATTTATAACTGAGATTTTTTTTATTTCAGAAAATTATGGTTGTATAAACATTTTGGTTACATGTTATGACTTTACCACATCCCAACCATGATTTGAGATGTGCCCTTCACCCCTACAACACTCACTACGTCTATTAGTTGTGAGTTTACTCACCCCCAAACCCTCTACCCCCAAAGAATAGTACTACTGTGTGAGCACCTTAGTATTGATCAATCAGTGCCAGTTTGATGGTGAGTACATGTGGTGCTTATTATTCCATTCTTGTGATACCTCACTTCGGAGGATGGGCTGAAGCTCTATTCAGGAAAATTTAAGAGGGGCTAGATTATAATTGATACTATTCCATTGTATACATATACTATATTCTATTAATCCACTCATGGATTGATGGGCACTTGGGTTGTTTCCACATCCTTGCTATAGTAAATTGTGCTGCCATAAACATTCGAGTGCAGATGTCTTTGTTATAGAATGACTCTTGTTCCTTTGGGTAGATGCCTAATAGTGCTATTGCTGGATGAAATGGTAGTTCTACTTGTAGCTCTTTGAGGTACCTCCAAATTCTTTTCCACAGAGGCTGCACTAATTTGCAGTCCCACCAGCAGTATAAGAGTGTTCTGACAGAATTTTTTTTTTAATTTTGAGAATTTCTCAATAATTCTAGCTCATTTATAATATTCTTTCTTGTTTTGCATGGCTATTGTGAGTTTAGTTAGTTAGTTTTGTAACATTTATACTACTTTAGGTCACATTGGAGAAACAAATACAAATTTTTAAAAATCTTGCCTGTTTCTTCCTTCATCTCTTGATAATTCCTATGGTCACCAGCTTTTAATTTATAAAAAGCTGTTGTTTTATATCTTTACAATGGCATTATATAATATATATGATGAATTCCTATATTTCACAGATTCTTCAAAGTGAAATATCTTCAAAGCACTTATCCAGAAATTATCAAATATATTTTCTGAAAGTATATTTGATAATGTACTACAGAAATTAATATACACTAGAATTTTCTTACTAATATATAAAGACATTAGGATAACCTGAGTACCTATATATCCAAACTCAGAATTCCAGTTTAAGGAAAAGAATTGCATAATTGCAATATTTTTGTGGTTTATTTACTGTTTTTTATTATAATTTTCTTGTGTCTACTCTTGGATGTCTCCTCACTAATTCTTAACTTTTGCTTCATTAACTGGGGATAACATTGTCAATGGGGACTGGGAAGAGCATGTTTCCAAGGCAACTTTAGTGTAAGCTGCACCTTAAATCTAAAGGAAAATCATATACATCCAGGCCTCTCTAGTGAAGTAAGAAATCCACCAGGAATAGAATTATTATAAAAGAGTTCTTAGGCTGAATGACTAACAGAGAGCATTCCCAGAAAGAAACCTAGGGACGGAGCAGAAAAACAGAATAGAAAACAGCAAGGTGCATGTCTCAGATGTATCCTTTCTTTTCTGACCCTTATGGTGGGAATGAGCTACTGGCTAGAGCTAAAAGAGACATTTCTACTAAAAATTCTGTGAGACAAGGAGGCCCAAGGACTACTACATTTTCCCCAGGTGTCAAAGTGTTAACCTAAGTGATGAAGAGGAATATTTTGTATACTTCTTGACAAACCAAGCACAGCTTTATGGCTTCAGCACACTGGAGGAACCGGAGGCCACAATGCCAGGTTAGTGCCTTGTGGGTCTGCAAACTTGGAAGCATCTAAAGCATCCTTGGCAGAAACGCTGTTTGGTTCAGTGGATAGTGGCAACAGTGACAGAATAGACATCTGCCAACCTCAAATGCCCTCACAAGTCAGAGAACATCTAACATCTAACATTGAGCTTATGTGACACATTCCCAGGAACTGTGAAATTTTTTTTTGAAGTATACTTTACATATCATGCCTTTACTCCATTTTAAGTGTACAATTAAATGATTTTTAGTGAATTTACCAAGATGCACAGTTAATCACATAAATCGGTTTTAGAGGAATTCCTTTCCCCTATCGAGACCCCTAATTCCGCTCCCCAACTACTTTTCAAGCATGTCCCACCCCTCCGCAGTGCCCACCATGTCGCTCAGACGTGGGTTTACCCCCCACCCCCTAAATCCCTAGTGAAC
>CAUYRT010072667.1:0-24929 GCA_963574885.1 Lepilemur ruficaudatus
TAGTCCCAGCTACTTGGGAGGCTGAGGCAGAAGGATTGCTTGAGCCCAGGAGTTTGAGGTTGCTGTGAGCTAGGCTGATGCCACGGCACTCTACAGCCCGGGCAACAGAGTGACACTCTGTCTCAAAAAAAAAAAAAAAAAGAAATTAGGATTTAATTGTTACCTGGAGAGTGAAAATATAAAATTGATTTCCCTATTATTCTTTTGTGTTTTTTCTTTTTCAGCTTATTTGGCTTCATTCTGGGCTATTTTTACATTGAGAATACTAGTATTACCCTACCTTACTGAGAAAGTACGTTTACCTAGCTTCCAAGAAAATAATATTGTGCTGATGATTGCTCATCAGCATCTCTACCTTCTTTCGAATATGCTTTTTAAAAGAAGATACAAAAAAAAAAAAATCTAATTTCTATCCATTAGATTCATGTAGTGGAGACTCTATACTGAAGTTTTATTCCCACAGATTCTGTGCCCCAGATACTTTATACCCACCCCTGATTGAATTGTTCTCACTTAAGCTGCACAAATGTGGGCTTCAATATTTCTAGAAGACACGTATAAACTGTAGCAGTAGTACTACATATCAAGTTCACTTACTAGGTATTCCATGAATTATAACCCAATAATCAGAAGTTAAAGTTGTCTGTCACAGGAGGGTTTCTTTTTTCTTCTGTGGAAGTATTGCTTTAGGAAATAAGGGTAATAATGTCCACTCATTTATTCATGACATTTTCTCAAAAAGCAATGTATTATATTTACATAATTCTTTGCTTTCCTTATGCTATTAATTTAAATTTTCGTATAGTTTCCTATCTCTTGATATTGTTTGTGATTATCCCCAGAAATAATGACTAAGATTCTGTGTAGTTTATATGCAGGCTAATAAGGGTGAAAGGGAGAATGACCCTGGCATGTAAGATTTACCTATGCTGACTTCATACAGGTCATGCAGAATAAGTAAAAACAATATTCACAAGCCATGAATGTCAATCAGATAAATCATTAAGAACAATACAGGCAATCTTTTACCTATAAACAGAAGATGTATCAAGGTTCCACACTTAAAGACAGCCATGCCTTAGATTTTGCTTTTACCAGGAAATACAGCTATTACTGTGAGGGTTCAGAAGAAATGAGAAAGTGGGAAGTTTAGGAAATCTTATTTTGAAGGCTGGCCTAATGGTAGGTCTCCCTGGGAAATTAAATTGTGTATAGGCTCCCACAAATTACCCTAGTATTTTTTTTACATTTTACTTTGTTTTATAAAACCAATTATATATGCATTTGAATTAATATTTTTTAAAAATATAGTTAGCTCTGTGAATTCTAAGAGGGGCATTCACATACAAGTACAAATTTGTCTAATTATATTAACTTCGTCCTGATCTAAAGATTTTATATTTCAATAAAAGTTTTAGACTTCATTTTTTGAAGACAATTATATGCTCACTGAAAATTACAAGAAATTATAAGGAAGCAGAAAAAGCAAATTACCTTAAATCTTTCTCTCATTTCTCAGACACAACAACAATTGCCTTTACCAACTTTTTTCTATGTAATTTTTGTTATATATGTATAAGGTTGTAACCTCCTTTTTTTGAATAATATTAAAATAGATTTCCCTTACTTCTAATAATTCTTTGCAAATATAATATTAAATGGCTAAAAATACTCTATGGAATGCATATATTAAAATTTTACCTACTTCTCTAATACTGGGCATTTGGTTTTTTCCAAATGATCAATATTATACACAATCCTGCATTACACATCCTTATACATGACTTTTTTCCCCTAAGTTCTGGTTATTTCCTTTGGATATTATAAGAGTAAGGAATTCTTGAGAGATAAACACATTTTGAAGGTTCTAGATAGAGATTACCAGATTACTCTCTGGGAAGTATGTAGCAGTTTATACTCTAACAAACAGTGGTTGAGAGAATTAGCCTTAAATCTTACCAGCCCTGATTTCTTAAACTCTTTTCCTTTAATAAGGAAGAAATGAATCTAGTTATTGCTTGTTTGTTTGTTTTGTTTTGTTTTGTTTTTTTTGAGACAGAGTCTTGCCCTGTTGCCCGGGCTAGAGTGCCGAGGCATCAGCCTAGCTCACAGCAACCTCAAACTCCTGGGCTCAAGCGGTCCTCCTACCTCTGCCTCCCGAGTAGCTGGGACTACAAGCATGCGCCACCATACCCAGCTAATTTTATATATATATATATATATATATGTTTTTTAGTTGTCTAGCTAATTTCTTTCTATTTTTTTTAGTAGAGACGGGGTCTCGCTCTTGCTCAGGCTGGTCTCGAACTCCTAAGCTCAACGATCCTCCTGCTTTGGCCTCCCAGAGTGCTAGGATTACAGGCAGGAGCCACCACTGCCCAGCCTCATTATTGCTTTAAGTAGCAAATTTTAGATTCCTAAACTTTTTTTCATATGTTTATTTGCCATTTTAATGTTCTTTTTCATGAATTGTTCCTCCATCCTTGTGCCCTTTTGAGAATGAGTCCTCTTGACTGCAACCTGAGGCAGAAGATCGGGCTGATGGAGTGCATCCTGGGGAAGGGCATGCTCACTCTGGAACCAGGATCTGATTTCAAGCCTTTGCACCACAGTGTTCCCTTAAGCTGGGACTGGAAAGTCAGTTTCCCTTTGTTAGTCCTCAATTAACTATAGTAAGGGGGCAGAATGCAACATTGTGTATGCTGTTACTTCACAAAGGAATTTTGGGAATACCAGTTATATTTCCCAACAAAAAGTAGACGTTATTTTGCAATGCCACATGGTACTAAAATATGGATTAAATTGAATATATCTGAATCTTAAACTCCACTAACTGTCTCTTCCTATGGCAGCCTCTATAAAAGCTATACCTGGTTGAAAA
Organism: Lepilemur ruficaudatus; assembly: GCA_963574885.1. Lineage (NCBI taxonomy): Eukaryota > Metazoa > Chordata > Mammalia > Primates > Lepilemuridae > Lepilemur > Lepilemur ruficaudatus. The sequence continues at coordinate 2,882 of CAUYRT010072667.1, forward strand.
GTTAGAAAAAAAAAAAAAGTTTCAATCAATGAGTCTATAGAAGGTAAAAAAAAAAAAAAGAGTTGAGATTTTTATATTTTACTTTATTAACTGATTTAGCTAGATGTTTTGAACTCTAGCTGCATAAAGCTACAAAATTGACATTTAAAGAGAATTCATTCATTCATGGCCACCAGGGATGATGCCTTTGATTTGAATCAACTATTATAGCTGGACAGAAAGATCTATTTAAAAATTCTGATAGTTTGTGGCCATTGGAGAAATAATGTCTAACAGTAAAATTATGTCTACTTAATCATTAATTAATTTTGAGTCTTTTAAATTTCTTACATAATTCTATATAATTAAGAGCTATCCTTTAGTAAACATGAAGTTTTGTAATACCAAACTGACAAATTCTTTTAGCATTTGAATGAAATGCTTAAATACAAGTACTAAAGAGTCTTAAACCTTTGAGTTTTTGAGAGGAGGAAAGGGAAGAAGATGATAAGTTTGGACATCCATGATTTCTCTCATACAGCCTCAGCTTGTAGTACAGATAAGTTTATCTTATAGTGATGTTTTAAATAATATATTTGCTTTTGTTCAAAAACAAAAATCAAATCAACAAACACTGAATGCCTACTTTGTGTTCAGTACTTTATTTGGGTTGTTAAAAATAAGACTTGAGCATGATCATGAATCATAGTCATAATTTGAGAACTTACTTATAACTGTAAAATAAAAGTAAAATATTTCTTGTGTTCTTTTTTTAAGGAAAAAAAGCCATCATTTGAAAAAAAAAATCACCCCCATCGTGCCCTTATGACTCTAAAATTAACTATTTAAAAATTTAACAATATGCAGGCATTACAGTTTTATAATTTTAAAATGCTCAAACTGTGCTAAAATAACTCAAACTTTGGTCTGTGAGTGTACATGTATTTACCCAGAATTAAATCCTATCTATTTTTGTCTGAAACTATTACAAAGGGATAGAGGTTAATTTAGTATGTCCTCCAAATAAAGTTACTTGGTTATTAAGTAAATTTAAGTATTCTATTGTGTATTACAAACTAAAAGAGCTCACTGGTGATGCTAAATAGACTTTTAGAAAAATAACAGCTCTTTCTTCTTTTAACTATACATGTGAAATTCAGAACACACTGAAAAGAGACTATGAAATGGAGGCAAGAGCCTAAGTGTTTTTAAAACTATTACATATTACAAGAGAGAAAATAAGCTAATAATTACTGGATTTCATCAATTAGACATGCCATGCTCGAGTTTAAAACTCATTTATGAATTCTATATATAAAACGACTGATTTTAAAGATAGGTTTTTTATTTTGTTTAGAACAGTTGTTCTCACTCCGTTTTTTTGGTTAACAAACTCCTCTGAGACTGTGATACAGGCTGTGGACCTTCTCGTAAAATTGTGCTCATCACTATACCTGTCAAATGCCTGTCAGTGAACCCCAGATCTAGAGTCAGGGTTGAGTTGTTGGGTCCTTAGTTTATATGCTCTACAAAGCTGTTATACATTTTAGGTGAATTTACATGAGTAAATCAAAGAAAGTGTCTTTTATCTTTGGCTCTATAATCTACATTGATAAAAATTAACATGGATAAAGGAGACAGGTTAACTCTAGTCTGACAGACTGGATTTTCTGTGAAGATTCCAATTGTCACTGAAGGAGCAACTTGAAATACAATAGATAACATAAGAGAAAAACTGTGGGTACTGTCTTTCCCATTTCGGAAGTGTATGAGCAAAATTTCATGATGTTTGGACTTCTTTTACTGGTTGTGTCTATGATGAATTTGTGATATAATTTACTAGAGGTCGCTCCAAATGCTTTAATTTTGCCTAGATTAATGTCATGAGGACGTCTGCCAATATATAGAAATGTATAGAATTTTATAGTCCATCATTAAACACTTCAATTTTAAAATAATTTCATTACTCAAGGCAGTATTTATTTTATAGTATTTGGAAAGTCATTTGTGTGAATTAGAGCCTCAGTATAGTTAAGCAAACTGGAACCACTTTTTTTTTTTCTTTATGAGATGAGGGTCATATTATGTTGCCCAATCTGGTCTCCAACTCCTGGGCTCAAGCAATTCTCCTGCCTTAGCCTCCTGAGTAGTGGAGACTACAAGGTGCATGGCACCACGTGTGACTTAAAACTACTTTTGATAACTCCACCTTAGCCAACACTTCACCCAATGCGTGTGTTTCTACTTTTTTTTTTTCAGTTACAACATTTGTAAACCTGTCTTGGTTTTTGCATGATACTGCTATCGAGATCTTTTTGATCTTAACCAAAGGGAAGAATGATGCATCAGCAAGAGGGTTGCAAATGGAACAAAAGAGTTATGATAAACATCCTGGAAATAAAGATAGCAGGGATGATTCAACAGTGAGAGACAATCTCTGTAGATACCGGGGTCTAATCTACCCCTACATTTGTGAGTGTGTTTGTTGGAAGGTAGGGAAGACCGAAGAGTTGTGGGGAAACTATGTTACTGCTGAAGCAGCTGTATTTCTGACCCTTCCAAGCTGTAATTTGGTTGTGTACGAGAAGTTTTTCAGAGTGTGAGTGGGCAGAAAAACATCCAGCTTCACGCCAAATGTTAACCAAAGAGGAACCATGTACCTTTGTATTTTTGCAGTGTAAGGAGGAGGCAAACAGCAAGTTGTTATTTCTGTATGAACAACTCAAAAGTACCTTACCATTTCCAGCTCTATCTTAGAGGGATAATGGGTTGGCTGAGTGTGGGCTATGGACTCAGATTTTCTGGGTTGAATCCTCATTCTGTCACTTCCTTGGTGTTTGACCTTGGGAAGGTTCCTTAATTACGCCATGCCTCATTTTCCCCATTTGGTAAAATTTGAATAATAATAGCATGTATCCTATTGGCAGTGAGTTAATGCTTACAAGGCTCAACTACTTATTAAGCTGATAGATGAGTGCTCAATGACTGTGAACTTATTTCTAATAATAGGTCTAGCTTATTTTATATTATTGATATTATTACTACTACTGAGTGCCAGGAACATTCCATTTTATAATTCTCTCTGCATTTCTCAGCATTCACATGCATTTCCCAGAGTTTTTAATCAAAAGGCACTTACTTTCTCTTTGCTATTTTGGAGATTTTCTCCTTCCTCATCCTTGGGGGCTATGTCCACCTTGCTCTGACTTTCTACGACCACCCACCCCTCCTGTTTTCCTTTGGCCTCGTGTACATACCGTCCTGTGACAGCCAGGCCTTTCCTTTTTGGCAAATTTGTCACTCATTAACCCCTCTCTTCTCAGGGGACATAGCTCTAGGAAATTGGGGATTAAAGGAATTTATGAAACTAATGTAGATGAAGTGTAATTCTGCCTGAACTGGGGCTGTAGGAATAGAAATTTAAATTTAAATTTGTATCTCTCTTTTTAGGTTTTCTGAGGGTTTGATAGTGGAATGTTTTTTCCTTCCAGTCCTAAGCTAAACACTAGAGTGTGGTACATTTTTTATTGTTTCAGTGTTTTCAAATAGTCTCCCTCCCTCCTGCTCTCCCTCTCTTCCTTCCTATCCTTCTTTCTTTTTGCTTCACAATTCTCCAGACTATTTTGGTAATTTAACATCTCCAACCCTTTCCCTAGAATCTCTCCTTGACTTTTAACTGGGCAAAAATATTTTAACCCAGTAATATATACTTTCCTACAACTGTAGGAAAGTTGAGGATCAACAAAATGCCTCCATGCAGGAGCAAGTTTTACTTGTCTTATAAATGATGGCATTCCATCATTCACATCTAAACAAAAAAGTAGATTAGTTTACTAGATCATTCTTTCCCTCAGTCTAATAATGCAGTGCTGAATGCATTCATTATAAACACCTAATTATCTAACATGTGCTTTTCTGCAATCTCAATAAACTAACATCTTTTAACAGATTCTTACTCAGTTTAAAAAGAAAAACGTTTTAGTAGGATTAAACTGAACCTTGATAATTAATTTTATTTATTTATTTTTAATTTTTTTTTTGAGACAGAGTCTTGCTCTGTTGCCCAGGCTAGAGTGCCGTGGCATCAGCCTAGCTCATAGCAATCTCAAACTCCTGGGCTCAAGCGATCCTCCTGCCTCTGCCTCCCGAGTAGCTGGGACCACAGGCATGCACCACCATGCCTGGCTAATTTTTTCTATATGTATTTTTAGTTGGCCAATTAATTTCTTTCTATTTGTAGTAGAGATGGGGTCTCGCTCTTGCTCAGGCTGGTTTCGAAATGAGCGATCTGCCTGCCTCGGCCTCCAAAGTGGTAGGATTACAGGCGTGAGCCACCACGCCTGGTGATAATTAATTATAAATCACTAAGAAAGCATGCCTAATAAACTCAGATGCATGGGTGATGTTTTTCAGACTATTACCATAGACATTATAGTCAGAGATACTACACTTTTATGTAAGAAGTGTCTCTCTTTCTATATTTTTCTTAGCTTGTAATTCTCATGTTTCTGCAATTTTGCCCATGCAAAAACTGTCTGAATCCCCAACACTTATATGTGTAAGTAAACACTAAAAGAAAAACAGTTCTTATACCTTGAGCTAAATTCAATTTTGTTTTAGTGATGTGGATGTAAAGAATATTTTAGAGTGTGGCTGGTTAATGTAATAAGACTATGTAGCTGCTGCCAAAATTTTTGTTTGATCCTCACATTAACTGGATGCACTCTTGTGAGCCATGACCGCAACCAGCCATCTTGCTTGGATAAATTGTGAACAGCAGACCTTGGTGCTACAGTGAAGACTTTAAGCTCTGGTGTCAGAAAGACCAGGATCTGAATCTCAGAGTCCAACTCTCAACAAGATTCTTAATTTCCTTAAGCTTTAGTTTTCTTTAAATAAAGATAATATTAATAACATCTGCCATCATGGAATCAATGTGAGGACTAGATGAGATAATGTACACAAAGTGTTTATCCCGTACTATATGAAACATTTCACAAAACATATTGTCCATCATTAGCAGCAGTAGTCTGAAATGGTGTTTTTTTTTTTTTTTTGAGACAGAATCTCACTCTGTTGCCCAGGCTAGAGTGCCGTGGCATCAGCCTAGCTCACAGCAACCTCAAACTCCTGGGCTCAAGCGATCCTTCTGCCTGAGCCTCCCGAGTAGCTGGGACTACAGGCATGCGCCACCATGCCCGGCTAATTTTTTCCATGTATATTTTTAGTTGGCCAATTAATTTCTTTCTATTTATAGTAGAGACGGAGTCTCACTCTTGCTCAGGCTGGTCTCGAACTCCTGACCTTGAGCGATCCACCCGCCTCGGCCTCCCAGAGTGCTAGGATTACAGACGTGAGCCACCGCTCCCAGCCTGAAATGGTTTTTAGGAAAAGTCAGAAGTGTACTGGATCAGTAGTATGTGAAAGCTCATATGTTTATTATATTAAGAATGCCATTTTTACTTGCTAGCACATAAAATTATATAATAGAAAGAGAATAATGATGTTAAGAAAGTAGAATTTAACTGAAACTTCTACTTAATAAATCTAGTCTCAAGATAAAAGGAAATAGCAGCGATAGTGGAATCCTGTAGCAAAAGTGAAGAGAGAAAGTCAAATACGTTCTAAGTCCCGGCCCAGCAATAAGTGTACATAGCATGTTGCAATGGAAAAAGTACAGGGACCGGAGGCAAGATACATGAGTTTTTGCTCTTTGTGTATATAGTGATGCTGTTGGATTGGATATTTTCAGGGTTCTCTTTGAACTTTTTTACTCAATGCAAATCTGTGCAAAATCTGGCTTACTTTTTCCAAGGAATAAAAGTTTAAATAAATAAGCTTTGTGGTAGACTGAGTAATGGCCTTCCCAAAATGTCCACAATCTCATTCCTGGAATCAGTGAAATATATTACCTTCCATGACAAAAGGGACTTTGCAGATGTGATTAAGTTTAGGAATCTTGAGATGGGAAGATTATATGGGATTATCCTTGTGGGCCCAGTGTAATCACTAGAGTCCTTATAAGAGTAAGAGGAGGGGCAGAGTCAGAGAGAGATGGAGGTGTAACAAAGGAAGCAGAGGTCAAAGGGGTGCAGGTCACTTAGAAGCTTCTAGAAGTTGGACATGAATGAGGAACAGATTCTTCTTTAGAGCTTCTAGAAGGAATGAGGCCTTTGATTTTAGTCCACAGAGACTGATTTTTAGACTTGACTTCCAGAGTTAGAAGGTAATAAATTTGTGTTGTCTCAAGCCATTAAGTTTGTGGTAATTTGTTATAGCAGGAATAGAAAAGATTCCTTTGGGATCCACAGGCTTTATCAGTGTGGTTTGGCTAAAAGGAGGCAGGTTGAGTTTTTTGAGGTACTAGAGACATTTGGTATATGTATAATTACATAAATTACATTTTTGAGGTATGTAGAGACATTTGGTATATGTATAATTATGGTTTTTAAATTTCTAGTAATTATTACTAATGGTAGGGAAATAAAGACTTGAAAGCTACTGCATACTTCAAACTCTCTATCCTTATTCCTCCATTTCAAATTTTCCCAGTTTCCTTCCTTGACTATTTCTTAGGAGCGAACTTTCCAACCAATCTATGATTCCACTTCACAGACATTCTTGGAATAAGAGCTCAGAACCAAAGAGTGAATACATCAGTTGACACTAACATAGGAAGTATTTTCACAGAATAGGTCATATGTAAAGCATAAGACACACTATGTATACCATGAAATTGACACATTGAGTAGATATTAGCTATGACCTAAGTTAACACGAGAACACACCACAACTTGTTTTAAGGACTAGTAAGATAATAAGGTAGGTTGGCTGGGTGAGTTATCAAACAAGTGTGTTTTATAACTCTATGTTGTTTTGTTCTTTTCCCTGACATGTGTACTATATCTTATTCTTGTTAAATTGTTTCTTTTCCATGGTACCCTCATTGGTGTTTCAATTATTATTACTATTATTGTTTTTTTTTGAGACGGAGTCTCACTCTTTTGCCCAGACTAGAGTGCCGTGGCGTCAGCCTAGCTCACAGCAACCTCAAACTCCTGGGCTCAAGCGATCCTCCTGCATCAGCCTCCCGAGTAGCTGGGACTACAGGCATGCGCCACCATGCCTGGCTAATTTTTTCTATATATTTTTAGTTGGCCAGCTAATTTCTTTCTATTTTTAGTAGAGACTGGGTCTTGCTCTTGCTCAGGCTGGTTTCGAACTCCTGACCTTGAGCGATCCTCCTGCCTCAGCCTCCCAGAGTGCTAACATTACAGCCGTGAGCCACTGCACCTGGCCTGTTTCAATTATTTTAAGACTCACTGAACAGTCTTCCTTTCTAGGAAGGAAGGATGCTTCAAGAGAAAAGATGTAGCAATGGCTGAGAGCTACTGGAACACAATAACATTTATAGCTGATTCTGTTGGATCTTGACCTCTCTGGACAGCTGCCTTCCTTGTATTTAGGATTTTCTAGGCCAGGTATTTTTTTTTTTTCTATTTTAACTGTTGTTTCATTCTTCTCATCTCTTGTTTTGTAACTATATCAAGGCCCAGAAGTAGAGGAGAAGCAAAGGGCAAGGACATTCAGACAAGTTTGGATTGAGGTCAATCTTTATAAGTAGTAGGCTACAAATCATGAAATCAGTGGTAGAAATCAGTGCTTCCCTCAAACAAGAAGTCCTTGAGATTAGGGCATATGTCTTAATCTAGACAAAAGTCTTATGGGAAATTAGACCCATGGGATTCTAAAAGAAATTAGGCAATGTATTCTCAAGTACCAAATTATTTCAAAATTAAGTAGATTGAACCAACTTGTATACTATGATAAAAGGCTAAAATTAATTAATTTAAAATTAACTAAAATCAAAATTGCCATATAAATGAAAAGAAAGTGTTTTTATGGACTTAAAATAGTCTAGAATAACAGTCAACTATCCAATGTGTCACCAGTGACTGATAATAACCACGACAAGGTGCTGGTAATATATAATTGTTGACGAAAAACAGCCACAGCCACCAGGGCATCTTTTCAGTAAATGTGTGCTCCTCATTATCAATAATGAACCTGGTATGATTTCTGCCTTTTCATCCTGAATCACTTAGTATTTATTGAATAGCCAAGGCACTATAAGAAGACAGTACATCTGTGGGTATCAGTATACCTGTGGGGTAGATGTTGATAGGATCGGGGCAAGTGGGCATTGCAGGTACTGTATTTGCCGCTCTAGGAGGGATTACAGAACTGGACCCTGAGGTGTTCCTGCTCTGAGCATATCCATACCATATTTCCCTTTTCCTCCTGCCTATCCTACTCAAGAAAAGGAAGCTACCAAGAGCTCTATACCCATGCATAGTGAAACGGCCACAAAGTAGTCAATGCCAATGCTTCTAAACAATGCATCTGGTTCTCAGCTCCCCAATCTTATTTTTATTTTGTGCTTTGAAAAAGGTGGCATGATTTCGTTTATTTTATGCTTCAATTTTTTTACAAGATTTCAGATTATTGACAGAGTGTACTTCATGGAGGCTGGCTGTAGGTGTCACTGTAAATGGAAGAAAGTACAGTGAAGAATAAAGATAAAATCACTAGATGACATTACATGTTTAAGTAAATGGAAGGCATGACTCAGTTTACCAATATTGTTATTTACACAGAATTTTTGAATTATAAGTATATTACATATGATAAAGTACATATAAAATTTAAACAAATTATGTGATTAAGGGACAATAAAGGCATTTTAAAATTTTCACCCACGATAAAAGTAGATCTTATTTTAAGTAAGTAAGTGTTCATACACAGGTTGGCTGTGATTTATTCTGCCAAACTCAAAGCCTGGAATAATGAAATCTTCAGGCTGGATCATGTGAGACACTTCACTTACTAGTGAAGTAGGAGACAGCTACCTAATTCTGCCAGAAATTTTACATTGTAATCCTCGCTATCCTTCCCGCATCAACATAGGGATACCATGTAATTTTGGGAAACAGCATAAGTCTATTGAGAGAGATATTGAGAGAAATTCTTGTGGTTTGGAGAAAAGGGACTAGCACAAAGTCCTCTAATACATGCTATAAAACTCTTTCAATTCCAAATTAAAGACACTCTCCCTGCAGTGCCATAGGCCCAATTACATCTTATGCTGCCTTTGCTAAAATTTTCAACTTAGCTAAATGGATAATTTTTCTCTGGGAACATATTTCCAATTTTATAGTAGAAGTTGATGGGAAAATAAATTCACTTTGCAGAAAACTGCTTTACAGGCAAATGTGCTCCAACATTTTTCTAAAGTGAGGGGTACAGGCGATTCACTCACAGGAATTTAGTGAATTTTTGTTTCCTTTAAAAAATCTGAAGGGAAGATGATGCATGAACAGAACATGTCTGCACTTGAGCAGCATGATTCTAGGTATTGATATATGTAATAAAAGAGATCAAAGCATACCCAGGTAATTACTAAGGACTCTTTCTTTGCGTTACACAGAGATCAAAATATGTGCTAACTCAACAGCATCACTGCACTGACTGTGCATTTACTAATTTAAAGTATATATCTCGATTTCTCAGGAGCTCTTGATGAGTTCCCTGTTCCTTTATTTTTCCGTTGTGCAGAACCACTATCAAATCTGCATTCTGTATCATGGAGAGTCTGTGAGTGACCACTAGGCACGTCCTCCCCATCCTGGCTTTATCAAGGGCGTGCTGAACCACCTGGAAGAGAGAAGGATCTGTGATCACAGTTTGGGTTAGATGCTAGTAAGTTTGCCTAAGTCAAACCAATTAAGGTAATCTAATAACGTTCTTTGTCTTATTTTGCATAGCCCCAAAGGAATTGCCCTACTTTGTGAAATAGACACCCTATTCAATAGAAATGTAGAAAAAGTAATTATAGATACATTAAATAAGACTTTCAGTTGGAAAAGCATTTGTGACAATGAATAAAACTAAAATGGTTGTTTATATGTAAGTAAGTTGTTCTAAACTCAAAGTCAGGAAGTAGTATTTCTATACCTAAGTAGAATTGTCTAATTTTTTCCCCTTATTTTCTCTGATAGATTTATTATGATTATTATTATTATTTATGGTAGGATTTAACTGTAGAACTGTCCTGGCTACAATAGCATCTCAGCTAACAATGAGGTTTATAATGCTGCATAGAGGAAATGGGAATAAAAATCAACATTTGCTAAATGTATAAAATGTTGCCGTGATGGCTATCTGGTTTAAATAAGTGGAGGTATTTTCATTTTTCTGATACATGAACTGAGGTCTGACCAAGGCCATACTGCTAGGAATCCAGGATTATGACCCAGATATGTCTAATTCTAAAAGTTACATTTTTTTTCTTTCATAACACACTGTTTCTTTGGAAATCAAGAATGACAGTCATCTACAAATGGCAATCATACATGGATTAACTTAATTTCCTGGGCTCCTAGGTTAGACACCCTCTCTTAAAATTTAGGGAAGTTATTTAACCTTTCTAAGCCTTAGTGTGCTAATCTGTAAAATGGCTATGCTAATAAAAGAAGCTAATTCATCAAGTTGTTGTGAGCATTGAGATAATAGCATATAGTGAACACTTGACAAATACTAATGATTATCATTCATTTAACCAATATTCATTTACTAAATAAGAGCCTACTATGTGCAAGAAACTACTAGGAGAGAAGGACAGAGGAAAATTAGGCATCTGAAGGTGATACCGTCAGGTATATTGTCATATGTCCCTGTGCTTCTTTGTTGCCTGCTCAGATAAGGCTGATTAAGAGTCCGTAGAAGATAGAATAACTAGCGGACTCTGACATTGCAGGATAGATTTCTCTTTTACCCATCTACATTACCTTTTTTAAATTGTTTGGCATCATTGGAATCATAATAAAATGGAAAAGTAATGTTTCTTGGGCTCTTTCCTTGAATGGAAAAACATTTCAAGAATTGGGCCCCTTTTGATAATTAGACCAAGTCAAGTGAGAAAACCTTTCCAGAACATGAGATGCTCTCTGTCCCAACTCTTTCCAACCTCCCCACCGCCTACTGCCCCCCCCTTTTTTTACTGCCCTTTTTTTATAAGGTCAAAGCCTTAATTATAACAGGTGACCCTATAACTGTTTTCAGACCTTTCTTTTCCCAGACTGAGCTGGTTTCTTCCATAGTGTGTGTTCATATTTGATATTATATTCTGAGATGAAAGAAGAGAATGTTACCTTTTCACTCTCATTATCAAGGGCTGAAGTGGCCTCATCCAACAATAAAATTTTTGGTTTCTGGAGAAGAGCCCTTGCAATAGCTACTCTTTGTTTCTGGCCACCGGAAAGCTGTGCTCCTTTCAGTCCGACTTGCGTGTTGTATTTCTATTACAGGAACATGCAATTAAGAAAGCAAGGCTGGGTTATTTAAATTAGCATGGCACCTGTGGGCAAGGACCATCTAAATAGTTCAAATTTTGCTACTCTTGAAAATTTGTGTCCCAACAAGTACTAAAATCTGTTCTTGGGTTTTGTTGCAAATAAACGCTAAACCAGAAGTCAACACTACCATCTCATTTACATATCTAATCTGATCACAAACAGCAGACCTTTGCCATTATGTTTCTAGAAAGAAATTTTTTAAATTAAAGCACAAGAAAAAACTACTGGCAAGAAAAAGTTTGTTGCAAATATGAATCCTTTTCCATTAAGTTATATTACCTTCCATTTTCAGGTCATAATGATTCAAAGTATTTAAAAAAAAACAAGGAAATCACTGGGTTCCTTCACTTTGGCTCTTGCTAAACCTCTATGGGCACATCCCTCCAGACACCGGGATGCAATTCTCAGTGGTGCTTGCATCTTCCTGGAGATGAGTTAGGTTGGCATCTTGAAACAGTCTATTCCACTTTTCAGGCCACCAAATGCTAATGGTGATATTTAGCACTTCCCAGTGTTCCACGGCTCTTCTACTTACTAATAACCCCATTTCTCCCGTGTTTTCCCTCCATGGAAAGGTAAAGGAAATCCCACACATATTCTGAAGCCACCATGGTCCCACATCACAGTTGGTCAGTTTAGTAGGTGTAAGAAGGTTCTTGCATGCTTTCTAGATTGTCCCATTGACTTTGCTTCCTTCCAAGGCTTCACACTGCTTTCTAGTAGCCCTTGACAGCTGACAGTCTAAGAAACCTATGCCATCGGTACCCAGACAAGAATGTGTGGATGGATCAGCTCCACTGAGAAGGCAGGTCCCAGTGTATCACCTTACAAAGGTGACTCTTGTAGCAGTATTTCAGGGGAGATGCAATACGTGATTCACATACTGTTTATTTTATTTCAGTATCCTAGAGAAGCTTGAATGAATTGCCTTTCCCTCCACAACTGACTGCCTCCAGGAGATGCCTTTTAGGTAGAGTGGGTGTCAAGAACCCATAGCGCAACCTCATAACAAAATGTGTCTATTTCAACTCGAAGTTTACTTTTCAATTTAAAATGCACAGGTGCTTGCTTTATATCAAACAATGGGCATTTGAATTACTAACACCCAGTAAAAGTGTCTTTTCTAAAGTGAATGCTCTACAAAGAACACAGGCTTTAACTACCTCCTCTGTGATTTAACTGGGACTGTCAGCAGGCTGGGCCCCTTCCTTCTAAAATGCGTTTTATTAAATTCGGAACCACGGGGGAAAGATAATCAGATAAAACTATGCCTGTCATTCATTTTCAAACACTGCAAAGTCCCCATTTAAATTAGAGGATTCAATCTCAAACCAAAAATTGGGAGGTGAGGTGGGAATGTGAAGGAGCTTGCAGCCCTTTCTGCCAGTCAAGCTCAAATTGTACTTGATCTTCTAGGGTAGCTGAAGAAGACCCCAAACTAACTTTGGAATCACTTTGCATTTCTTGGCCTTCTCTGACTTGTAGGAGGATGTATGTTTAAAGAATGAATTGGGCCGGGCACGGTGGCTCACACCTGTTATCCTAGCACTCTGGGAGGCCGAGGCGTGAGGATCACTCAAGGTCAGGAGTTCGAAACCAGCCTGAGCAAGAGCGAGACCCCATCTTTACTAAAAATAGAAAGAAATTAGTTGGCCAACTAAAAATACATAGAAAAAATTAGCCGGGCATGGTGACACATGCCTATAGTCCCAGCTACTCAGGAGGCTGAGGCAGGAGGATCTCTTGAGCCCAGGAGTTTGAGGTTGCTGTGAGCTAGGCTGACGCCACAGCACTCTAGCCCGGGCAACGAAGTAAGACTTTGTCTCAAAAAAAAAAAAAAAAAAAAAAAAAGAATGACTTGGATGAAAAGTAAATTCAGACGTTTTGCCCATCATAAAGCAGAACAGATTGCAAATGTGGATATACACATTGTCTGCCTAGTCACCTAGACAAAGTTGCATGTTTAAATTGAAGGTTTTTATTTTTTTAAATGAAGAACCATAGAGTTCATTCTTTCTTGTTTAACTAAAAATCTGATCCTATTTTCTGGCAAACACTGGAGGGTGAGTGCCCTGAAATCCACCTCTTTTATGAGAAGCTCAAGGGGGTGGTTCCAGTGGTCCAAATCCTACTTAAGGAGCCATGATGTCGGGATTAGGGGACATCCACACCTGGTGTGTTTCTCAGAGGACCCTTGAGGTCAAGGCAATGTTGTGTCAACTTCTCTCCCATGCCGCAGGCCCATATTTCCAAATGCCTGCAGGATGTTTCCATGAGATATGCCATAGATGTGTTACACTCAGCATGCTCCAGATTGACTCCTTACCCCACACCCTCCTGGTCTGAGTTGTCAGACAGATTCATAATCCCTTACCTGAAACCCTTAGAGCTACACGTTTTAAATGTTCTGATATTTTTAATCTTAGAAGTAAAAAATACCATATATTATACACATACTATGTATTACCTATATTTAATATACAATATATTATATATTATTTAGCACCCCAGAAGGGTCTAGGACAGCACCTGTAATCAAATATATGAATATGTGTACAGACACATTTCAACATTCATTCTGAGTAGATAAGTAAAGACTATATTATAGCCTCACGTTATTTTGCCACCAAATGAGTTTGCACCAAACACAAATTCTGTGTGTGTGTGTGGGGGGGGTGATGCATAGAGTTTAAGAGTTTTTGGAATCTGGGACTAGAGATAAAAAGATGTGGACCTGCATACTCTCATCCAGGCTGTTGTAAAGCTCTAGGACTTGCCCCTTTAGTGGCAGTTTCTGCTGTCACCACAGAGCCTCTTGGATGAGCAAACAAAAGGCTGAGTTTCAACAGCTAGTTTTTTTTTTTAATTTGATCATGTCATTTTCCTGTTTAAAATGTCTATCAGCTTCCTATTTCTAATAAGACAGAGTCCAAACTTTTCAGCCTGGCATATCAGAACCTTCACACTGAGTTCTTGCTCTTATTTTGGTCTCCTCTTCTCAATTCTTACTCTTTGCCTTATGTTCGAAGATTTTGAATTTTCACCCAACACCTAAAACCATTTTACATGTGTATGTTTCTTTATGAGTTTGTTCTGTCTGCTAAGGATGGCTTTGCCCCTCTCTGCTCGGCGAGCTCCTATTCAATCTTCAAGACCCAGTTCAAAGCAGCGTCCTTGGTGTGGCGTTCTCTGAGTTTCCGTCTTCCGCACTCTCGTCGCTGCTCTGTGCTTTATCCCATCGGGCTGCTCCGTGTGCTACACATTTCCTTGTTCACTGTCCACAGACAATCTTGAGCTAAGTCCTGGCAATTTCACTTTTACTACATCTTTTAAATCCATTTCCTTGCTTTATGTCACTTTATATTTATTAATTTTGGCCTTCAAAGCCTATCCCTGGAAATAGCTCCTAACCGATCTCCCAAACTCCCTAAGCCTTTGTCACTCCCTACCACTAGATTCCATTGTCCAATTCCAAACATGTTGCCTATTCAAAAATATTCAATGACTCCTTAGCGATTGTCAAAGTTAAAATTCCTTTCCCTGCTATTTAAGTGCCCAGTTTTACCTTTACATGTTTATCAAATGCCATACCTTTATAGTCACCTCTAAACTCTCTAAAGGGCTCCTCTGAACGCCCAGCCAGCATGACTCCACTCCCCTCTAAACTCAGACAGTAGTTTGTTCACACTCTTTGTGCATTTGCAATTATTTGTATCTTTGTGGATCTGTGTTCATCTCAGCTATTAGGCTTTACATTCCTAAAAGTAGGACTATATTTTATTTGTCTTGTTTATCTTCTCTAAATAGCAGCCCACTGGTTTGCAAAGAATAAGTGCTCAGTAGCTCTGTGTGTGGAGCGACTAAATGCATGGAGGCTGGAACGGAGCGGTGAAGACAGGGCATCAAATTTTGAGGGAGCCGGACGTGACAGATGGAGTAATCCACAAAGTTCGAGGTAAAGGTAAAAGAAATATCCTCAGAAAGCAAAGTGTGGCAACCACTTCAATTTGCTAAATAATTCCTGGAGGTGACTAAAATTAATAGTATCCTGATGCGTTATATGTGAAGACTTTCTTCCTATGCCTGATTTACGTATGAGTATATATTTTATGCTTATTAAGTGGAAGAACTGAACTTCTCTTCTAGACTTTTGCTCTACCACTTTTACATTGAAACGATTGCCTTATATTTTGGAGGGGATGCTGGGCTCCATGTATTTGCTCTCGAAAAGTAATTCTATCCAAAGGAAGTGCAACAAATTACAAAGTTTGGTTCTACTTTTTTTTCCCAAATACCTAGGTCAGAGCTGTAACATGCTCCAAGTATCACTGTGAATACAGGGGTACCCTGCTTGCCAGCTGTGCTAGTTGCGTTGGACTGCCCTTCTGAAAGGAGGGGCGGGGCACCTTTGCTTCCGTCTCTAAAACCCTAGAAACACCATGGTCATGACCTCTCCTCCACCTCCTCACAGTATAGCACAAAGAATCCAGGTTCAAATTCTGAGTTTCAGTACAGCTTTAGAAAAGTTATTGAAGCTCTTTATCTGCAAAAGGGGGTGGCTACATCCCTCTTTGCTGTATTAGCGTGGACATTTAGCTCTTGGTTCCCAGAAGATGATGCATGGCTAGTTTCCTCTCTTTCCTTTACCCAACCAACTCAACATAAGAGGGCACCCTTGTCCTACCCAGAGTACTAACCCAAGGCATTTAATAACATGTAATTTTTCTAAGAATTCTCTGATTTTAAATTTTTAACGATTTTACTTTGGCACCAGATTTCCTTAGGGTTCTAACATTTTTGGGGACAAACAATGATATAAAGGTAAATTAAAATTAAATTTTAAAACACCAAGAAATAAGGTAATCTTTTAAAACAATTTTTTTTTTTAACATCTTGGTTGTCAAAGTCTATTGTAAAATGTTAGCACAATGAATCTTGACAGAATGTAGTTTTGGGTAAATTAGAGAATAAGAAGAATAATAAACAATTTAAGAAGAACAGTCAAATGGTACAAATATAATTGGAGGACAACCCCTTACAATAGATAAATTAAAACAAACTACTGGGATTACGTGGATAACAATCTTATCACAAACTAACAACGCAGTGAGTGCCTTGGTTAAAAAGAGAATTGCCACTGAAAGATATTCACAGGGTCACCATATTTATAAAACGCATGTTAATCCTTTCAATATACTTAGTACTGTACAACAGAAATTGTACTGATGGCCTATTTCTCGTCGTAGGCAACATTAGGAGTGGACAGGAGATGGTGAGGGAGGATCTAGTAGCATAAAAGTGAGCTTCCACCAAAGAACAGGGCTCTAGATGAGTTGTTTGATATATTGGTTGTTAAACTTAGCTATTTCCTTTTAACATGAGATTAAAAAAAATCACTTTATAAACATTTGTCTCTAAAAGTACCTCTATTTTTATTTTGTTTTATTTGAGAGTGTGTGTGCATACAAACACAGACATTATAAGCACTTAAAATTACAATTACTTGTGTCTATGCACTGTTTCTGGATTTTTATCAATGCCTGTTGTCCTAAAGCTCTCGCTGCAGTTAGCCAAGATTTTTAACTTTTCTGAGATTTTGCATCAGCTGTCACAGCCCACACAGAGATCAAAGTGACAAAAATGACAGGCTAGGATCTTACACTCTAGTGGGGAGGGGAGACCCTAAACAAGTAAATAAGCACTCAGGCTATTTCAGACCGTGATAAGTGCCCTGAAGACAATGTGCTAGGGGGTTGGAGTGGTGGGGAGTCTTTCAAATGGGGTGGCCAGGGGGGGCCTCTGCAAAGGTGACCTTTGAAAGGGCTTGAATGTTAAGGGGCTAAGTTATGCAAAAAACCAGAGGAAGGGAGGTCTGGGCTGCAGAAATAGCAAAGGTAAATGTCCTCAGGTGGGGAGCAAGTTGGCGGTTTCATGAGACAGGACAGACACCAGTGCAGCTGGAGCCACGTGAGCACACGGCAAGGCTGGCGCGGGGGAGGCAGCGGGGGCCAGATCACAGGGGGCCTCAGCAGCCACACGGGGAGTCTGGGCTTTATTCTAAGCGCAAACAGGTGTCATGAGGCAGTTTTAGGCAAGGGAGGGATAGCACCTAATTTGTGTTTTTAAGGGATTCCTTTTATCGCAGTGAGAAAGAAGAATTATACAGGAGCAAGACTGGAAGGCAGATTAAAAGGCTACTACAGTGGTCCAGACAGGGTCATGGTGGTGTGGACAAGGTAGAGTGTAGATGGATAGGAGAATCAAGATATAAAAGTTAATCCAGTGACTACTAATGCATTTTTGTCTTGGAAAAAGTAGTCTCATGAAAATCCCAAATTTGGCTTTTTACGTCTGACTTTGTGTTTTACATCTAACTTTAGATGCTGGTAATAAATGAATTGTATAATCCAAGGAATACACAAAAACAACCACTTAGGCTTATCCTAGGTAATTACTTAGGCTTACTTGGCAGCTTAGTAATTCAGGATTTCAGATATTTTCTTACCTCAGGGAGACCTTCAATAAAAGCATGGATATTTGCTGCATTCGCTGCTTCTTTGATCTCCTCTAATGGCACCACGCGGCTGTTGTCACCATAGGCGATGTTCTCAGCAATGCTGCAGTTGAAGAGCACCGGCTCTTGAGAAACGACGGCTAGCTGGGAACGCAGCCACTGCACATTCATTTCTTTCGCATCCACACCATCAAATAGCTGCCGAAAGCAGGAGGGAGAGTGATGTGTTAAGATCCAACTGTATCGTGTTACAGTTCACTGTATTCAAACATATACAAAGCCTAACAAGAAGGTTAGGAATTCAAGCTATTTCAAAGAATAATGTTACTCAAGGAAGGCTCATAAATCATACGTTGTACAGAAGCAAAGAGCGCGTGTGACTCACTAAAATGCCAACTTCTAAACTTACCTGACGTTTCTAAGAGTAGTCCAGAGACCTGCCTGGAATCTGGAGTAAACTGTGGTGCTCTATCCTGAAGTCAAATGAAAAATGACAAAGTGCTCCCCACCGCTGTAACAGGACCCAACTTTATTAAAGTCCAATGGAGAGTAGGTGTAGATTGATACAGTCATCCACAGGTAGAGATATGTTATTTTGCACACAGCCACATGGACATATAACAACGTTCAACTGGTATTTGATGGGCATGCCTGCTACGTGATGGGGGCTCTTCAGGTACTGGAGAAACAGTGGTAAATAAAAGAAAGCTCTTTGCCCTCTGTGGTTTATATTCTAATGGAGAGAGGCAGGCAATGAACACACTAACAAGTAACTCAATAAACTCAGAAAAAGAAAGTATCCTGGAGACAGAGTAATGGGATAAGAGAGACTGAGGCAGTGGGGAAGGTGTGGAGAGGGGTGAGGAAGGGCTTGCTGAAGAGGACCTAAGGAAGGGACATTCAGACTAAGACATGAATGATGAGAGGGAGTCTGAAAGGAAGTTAGAGTAGAAGGTTCTGGGCGGGGGAATAGCAAGAACGAAGGTTCATAGGTGTGTTTAAAGAACTTAAGGAAGCCAGAGAGATTGACATGCAGCACGTGATGAGATGGGGAGAGATACCAGAAGAGCTTGGAGAGGGAGGCAGGGGCCAGATCACGAGGGACCTTGACTGATGGGATGGACTCTGGTTTATTCTAACTGTGGTAGGAGACCATTGGAGGGCTTGAGGGAGGGAGTACGCTAAGCTGTGTACTAATAGATGAGTGTTACCTCGTTCAAAGGAGCCATCTGGGACAACTCTGTTTTGCAAATATTCATTGAGAATCTGTAGCCAGGAAGAGACTGCACATTGTAGGAGAATGAGGACTAACATGATAGTCTTTGACTTTTAGAGACTTCCGGGTTTTCGTAACGGAGAGGAGGCAGGACAGGAAGATTTTTGTGGTGTATGTGATGTGGTGGTGACTGGGGGTGAGAGAATAATGGAAACCCAGAATATAAGGTATAGTAAGACATGTGCCAGGTAGGAAAACATAATCCTTGGGTTCAAAAGATGGAGAGGTTACATATTTTAAGAGCTTGGACACACGGCTTAATAGAGCTGATTCAAGGAGGCCTTGGTCATGCATAAGGTTTTGACAATTGGGAGGTGGGGTGGCCAGTGGGAACAGCAGAAGCCTGAACTAGCGAGTGGAGGAAACTATTATCTCTATGTAAAACCAGAACAGAATAAAAAGCCATGATGTGGACATTGGACCTGACCTCCAACACTCGTATTCCACAAGGATTCCATGGCTTATAAGATCAAAATTTCTGCTGTCAGAATGGCTGAAGAATCTTTGGGTCTTTGTATTTAACTTCAAAGTCCTAATCATCATTTTTGTTACTGGTTTACTTGCCCTCCTAGTTAAGGGTTGCGATCGAGATTCTTTTTCTTTTTAACTTCTGCATTGTTTGCCCTACCCAAACCCGTGAGAATGATTAAGCCCGAGTGAATGTTTAGGAATAGGACCCCTAACCCCCAGATTAAGTGCATGTGAATTCAGTCTTACCACTTGTCCTTTCACAGGGTCATAAAATCTCTGCAGAAGTTGAACAGCAGTGCTCTTCCCACAGCCGCTGCTCCCGACGAATGCTACTGTTGTCCCTTTCTCGATACTGAGGGATAAGCCACGAAGGATGAAAACATCTGGGCGACATGGATAGAAAAAAGAGACTTCTCGAAACTCTAAATGCCCTTCACATGTGTCCTGTGAAAGGAAGTTGACGGTATTTAGAAAGGCGACTTAAGAAGGCTGTAACACATTGGAGCACATTGGCTAAGTGCTTTCTGAAAATTGTACATGTTTCCACGGCCATTTTCTTTCTTTCTTTTCTTTTCTTTTCTTTTCTTTTTTTTTTTGAGATGGAGTCTCACTCTGTTGCCCGACTAGAGTGCTATGGCATCAGCCTAGCTCACAGCAACCTCAAATTCCTGGGCTCAAGCGATCCTCTTGCCTCAGCCTCCCAGAGTGCTAGGATTACAGGCGTGAGCCACCACGCCTGGCCTTAATCCTATGATTATTTTAAAAAATAGCTTCTTACATCCTTTACTTTCCAAAAGACAAGTATGAAATCTTATTTTCACTACTGTGTATCTTTGAGCCTTCTATTTTGAGAATTTTAAGATCTTATTTCTGTCACTAATGATAGGCATTCCTTTTAATAATAATGTAGCTCTAGTGATACTGTATTACTTTAACCTGTCATACATATAAATCTATTAAAATTCTAGAGGGAAATAATTTTAAATAAAAAATTATTTTAAGTATATATCTAATGGCTGTTCCTCTTAAAATTTAAAATATCTGGAAAGGTCTTAAATTGAATACATATTTAATATATAAGACTATTATTAAGAGGTTTATTTTGAAATTATACAATCTCCCTATTAATTCTCTTGTAATATTCACCATTTTTAAGAGTTTGTAGCTAAATTTCTGTGTGTGTATGTGAACTTAATAAACATAGTTCTCTCTTTTTCCCTTTTGTGTTGTAGATATATTTCCCATGAAAAATGGTGTCTGACGTTATTTGGCAGAACGTTATTTACTTCGCATAGGTTACCAGAGAAAAATCAAATAAACCCTAATGCAAATCTTCATGCAAGACTAAAACTTTGGCCGTCTAAATAAAGTTCAATATAGGACTCAATACTTGTTCAAGAGCATTCTCATAGCAATACTAAAATAAACTGAAAGCATATATTTTTTTAACATAAAAATATATATTTTAGTAAAGGGGGTGAAAATTTAATTCAGACAAGACATCCTTTCCCCCTTTGTAGCCATAAAATAATCTTTATACATGCTTTTAACTCTTCATGTTATTATACTATAGCATTATCTTTGGTAAAGTTATCCAAATAATGCCTTTACTTCATAAGTGGACATTTGAAGTCATAGTTGTGCTTACTGGTTTTTTTCCTTCTTGAATGCTGCTGTCTATGGTTGGTCTCTTTTCCAACAAAGCAAAAAGATGTGCAGCCCCAGATTTGGCTCTGGAATATTCAGGTGCCAAAACAAGTGTTTCTCCAATGGCCATAGCTCCATATGCAATTGCAGTAAAAACTCTATCAAAAGATAAAGCATTTGAATCTTAGATCCATGGGTCCAATTTAAAATTTAAATTTAGGTTACTTTAATCTGAAAGTAAAGGGGGAAAATGGGCACAATAGTATATAATCTTTTGACCCAGACATCAACCACTAATGCTAAAGGCCCAAGGACAGTTATCTTTTTAAATTTTCCACCATGTGTTAATCATCTCTTGCTCTGTACACCAAAATAATCTTTGGAGCTTGGGTAATCTCAAGAATTTCTCTTCCAGTTAGAGACACAGATCAAAGGCTCCAATGAATGAATGTAAAACTTCTTAGCCACCTTGATATGAGTCTTGCTTGCTTGGAGATTTGACAGAGAATTCAAATGACAATAGGAAGAATGAGACTCCAGTAGTGAGGTTTGAATGTAGACAGTAGATGTGGTGTGGGTTTTTCCCCTTCCTTTCTTTCTTTCTTTCTTTTTTTCTTTTTTTGCATATAATGTAGTTAGGACAGATAACTGAAGCTAAATCACTGGTTATCTGCCTGAAGTGAGCTGCTACATGATTTAGAAAGCAAAACATGGGGATTGTATTTTCTTTTTCTTTTTTTTTTTTTT
>CAUYRT010072668.1:0-11296 GCA_963574885.1 Lepilemur ruficaudatus
ACACACATCAGAAAGACAAATAACAACTAGTCTTGTCAACGATGCAGAGTTTTTGGAGCACTCATACATTGCCCCGGAAATGCAAAATGGTACAGTTACTTTGGAAAATAGTTTGGCAGTTTCATATAAGGTTAAACATGCATCTAGTATATGAGCCAGCAATCATACTCTAGACACCCACCCTACAAAACTCTAATTTCCAAAGTGCCTGGACCTTGCAGAGTTGTCAGGAAAGAACTAAGATCTTGATTAAGCTAAAGTCAAGCCAAAGAGTAACCACTGATACCATCATAATGTGTCTTAACTCTTCTGGGGATTGGCCTGGATGCTTGTTAATTCATATGAATGAGTCTATAGGATGAAATCTCAGGCAGTGAAAGAGGTAGTCAAGGAAATAATCCTAGATGGACTAACAATTCATTGTTTCTCAAATCACACCACTTGGATGGCCACGTGTTTATGCTCAGAAGTGTCCACGCTGGCAAACAAACAACTTCTCTCCTGGAAAAAGAAACAGGTCAACAGACAAGCGCCTGACTGCCTGCAGGGTGGCACTCAGTGTGTAAAGGTATTCTATGTAATAATTTATAGTAAACCATCCAAAAAATTCCTATTGTCATAGCCAACTTCTCACCCCCTTTTCTTCTATGCTAACACTGCAAATGCTGAGAGCAAAAAGGCATGTGCAAAGATGCCTGGAGTGCTAAGGGAGGGGGAAAGTCAAAGGACTGATCTTGTCTCAGCTTGCAGACAGGTGAAAAATGTCTGCACGGAGGATTGGGAACACATTTGCAACACATGGTCAAGGAAAAGCATTTGGTAGAAACAAGCAACAAAGGTGCAAAAATATAGAAGTGACAGTTTTCTATAGCTAATAAATAAATAAATAAATAAATAATTATTATAGGATTGATGTCCCATTTTAGAGAAAGTGTTTACCATTTTTAATTAAAAAAAAAATGAAAGCAGTGTCCTAAAGAGAAAAGATGAGTTTCTAACTCCCTTCAATGGTTTCAGTGAAGGGTGCTTGCCTTTTTGGCTGCGGGGTGAAGAATAAAAAGCAGTGTGCAGTCTTGTCCTGCTGGGCAACTTTATTGGATTGAGATATTGGATTTTATGACTTCCCAGGACAGATCTGTGGTCTTCTACAAAGAGCAAAAGAAGACACATCTGAAGAGAACATGGCCTTCTTGCATCAAAGTTATAATGCTTATCCAAGTAAACTTCTGTTCTGATTATCTAAGTAAACTTCTGTTTCTACCATTTATCCCACTACTTTATCAACACCTTATTATTTGAACATTATTCAGCAATTTATTCAGTTTTTAAGATAATAGTAACTTTTGCCACTCAACACTCTTATCATTTAATTTTACACTTATTTAATTTTGATTTTACACATATTTGATTTTACACTATTCTCCTAGTTGAGGATAGTTAACTGTCAATTCACAACACGAAAGGTCATTTGTTGATCATTTGCATGAATTCTTTTGGCATTCATCAGATGTGACCATATTCCATCCTAAATGAAGTGCAGAGCTTAGGATTTTATGTGGCCCAGTACGTCACCAGAGTGATCCATTAGGTCGGCTGGCACCTGTGACCTCTTTCCCTAGAAATCGGACTGGCTGACCTCTCCCTTCTTTCCCTCCCTCCTCCCTCTCTCATTTCAGTCTGTGCCAGGCATGGGGATACATGAGCATGTAAGAGACAAAGTCCCTGCTTTATAATCACTTATTGCCAGAGATTCCAGTCCACTCTGAGGATTCAGTTAAAAGTGTTCAGTCTTTCTCCCCACCTTCATGTGTCCAAATTGTACTTTACTTTCAGTGCTCTCTCAAATGGAACCATCTACCCAAAGCTTCCCTTTCCCACCTAAGTCCTCCTCCTCTGAACAGCAATGCTCTCTAGTTGTATCACACCTGCACCATCGTCTACACTGTGTCTTGTTTTGCAGTTTTTAAACTCATTTCCCCTAGAAGGCAGTGAGTTCTTTGGGGACAAGATTCATCTTCGTTTCCTCACAATGCTTAACCATATTGCTTTCCACATAGTAAGTGCTTAAAGAATACCTGCTGAATGGATGAATGTGTTCAAAAATTAAATATGGAAAGGCAATCTATAATTTTTTGACAGATTACATCTTTAGTGCAGCAATTTGCTCATTCTTAAGAGTTCTTGAATGAAAAGCACCAGGTGAAAAGGTCTCTTATAATTGATGTGTAGTAATTTCAATGCAAACAAATGTCCAGAACTTTGGATTCACTTTTTGGAATCCAGTCAGTTCTGAAGCCCTTGAGTGGGGATGGACAACTTAAACTGGGCGTGCTCAGGCTAGTGTTAAACGCATTCTGCTAGAAATCAGTACTTACTGGGGGAAGTTTCCCAACACATAATAATGATAATAATGTTTAATTACAAGAATTTCTTTAAAGTCACTCTTAACAGAACGTTATCTCTGTATTTTGCAGAGAACAATGTTTCAGCTAATAGATCAAATTTAGCATTGTGCTTCACTAGTTGAGTTAAAACTTAAGCGCTTTTCATTAAAGACAAATTTGTACAATATTATCCTGATGTGGTGAAGGATTTTGCTAATCCAGGAATGGGAAGGGCATTCTGTTGCATAGTTAACCCTTTGATGAACAAGGCTGAGCATCTTAGTGTTTAAAACTCATGGATTCTATGCCTTGTCGCCTGGATTCATATCCTGATCCACTATCTTCCAGCTTTGTAATGTAGGTAGCTTTGTAAGGTAGATAGCCTCTCTGTCTCAGCTTCCTCCTCTTTATGTAGCTAAAGCTCTTAGAACAGTGCCTGGGGCATAGTGGACATCATGGGAGTTATGGTTACAGGTATAAGAATAGGACAGTAAGAATGTGATTCAGTTGGAGGAATGATCAGATGAAATGGAATCTCATTTTTTTTTTCAATCTCCTAAATATTCTCTAGGATGGAATCTCATTTCAAGGTAAATAAGCTCTGATAAGGCTCAGCCTTTTTTCTGACCTGTGAACAAAGCTACCTGGCCTAAGGCCTGAAAGCTATTTCAGCCAGTGGAAATATTATCACTGGCATTTCTCCTTACTTCCTTTAAACTCTTTCTATACATCTCTGTTCAAAGCGCTGTGCTCCTCCAGGGTCAGATTTCTGTCCAGAGGGAACAGAACGGCAGTGTCATGTAACAGATCTGTAAACCTATTGACATGTGACCTCCCTGATCTCCTGTGACTCCCACTGAAAGGTGAAAAGTGAAATTGCAGCTCTTTTTTGATTAGCAGTGCACGTATAGCTTCAGTGCAATTAGCAGGATCCTTTAATACTCCAACCATGCACTCATGTGTTTGGCATATAAAGAGAAGTAAATTAATGGAGATATTAACTCACTTTTTAAAAAATTAAATCATAGCACTCTGGGAGGCTGAGGCAGACGGATCGCTCAAGGTCAGGAGTTCGAGACCAGCCTGAGCAAGAGCGAGACCCCGTCTCTACTATAAAGAGAAAGAAATTAATTGGCCAACTAAAAATATATAGAAAAAATTAGCCGGGCATGGTGGCGCATGCCTGTGGTCCCAGCTACTTGGGAGGCTGAGGCAGAAGGATTGCTTGAGCCCAGGAATTTGAGGTTGCTGTGAGCTAGGCTGATGCCATGGCACTCTAGTAGCCCGGGCAACAGAGTGAGACTCTGTCTCAAATAAATAGATAGATAGATAGATAGATAAATAAATAAATAAATAAATAAATAAATCAACAATGCCTAAGATGATCATTAAAATTGTTTTTGTTTCTGGGATAAATCATCTTCTCTTTCTGCTCTATTATATCTTAGGTAAAGTCTGCATTCCTCGTAAAGGCTTTGTAAGAGTGAATATCCTTTTGGGATAGCTCACAGAGATATTGAATTTTCTCATGGGTCAATGAGGCACAGCCCAGAAATGGTACCTGTGGTATTAGGAGTTAAGAAAGGAGAGGAAGCATGAAAAAGTCACCTTCCCCAGAGGAGAGCTTGAACTTCATAAGCTGTGCAATGAAACAGAATATGGGTTACACATGATTATCAAGCTGACTAAGAACCTTACTGAACTCTACCTTCATTCAGTTCCCATTTCAACATTTTGTGCACAGGATATGAGGGAGATATAGTTGTTCTATAAATGCTACTCCCCAGACCTACCAGTCCTTCACAAAAGACAAATGAGATTTAACCTAACATTCTCAAAAACTCCTCCTAATTCTTAGTGATTACATCTCCTTAATTGAAGACTCAAAAACCATATATAATAATCTGTTCTAGAAATTAAAGAGATTAACATATAGCTATATTTTCTAGAATATGAATATATCCCTCTACATTTTAAAAACAGAGGAACTAGTTACCCATTTTCAGAACTTGTCTGTTTACCCAGAATTTCTCAAATATAACAAATAGCATTTGCACTCCCGTTACTTAAAGGCAAGATCTGTGCCTGGCATTGTATCTGTTGCATAATTAGAATGAATAAATATTTGCTGAATTAAATTGAGTTCATTCTTTCTGTATAGAGCTAGACCCAGATCTTCTAACTCCAAATTCAGCATTCTTTCTACAATATAATATAGGTGCCACATAAAAATAATAAAGCCTTACATTATTAGAGTACATGTGGATAGTGTTTTATAGTTGAATACAATGCTTTCACATCCATTACCTTTTTTTAAATGGCATGTTCATTTTCCCTCAGTGTATTTTTATACTATTACTTCAACAACTAATTCTTCCAAGTCAGAATTAAATCTAAAAGAATAATTTTCCTTATTAAATTGTTAGCAAGACAAATCAATGATTAATCATGCAGTAGGAACAGTGGAGCCTATTACAGCAATCACTGGGGCACTACCTTCTATGTCCTTCCTGACTAGATCCTTCCTGGCACCCCTTAGAATGAACCATCATTAATTTTGATGATCATACCCAATCCCTACTGTGTTCTTGGTTGGAGGAAGGTATCTTGGAACCTTGTCTTCAGCCAGTCTTGGCATTCCTTTTACCTGCTTCTGGGGTCTATGACCAGCTAGGCTAAATTTAACATTTGCATTCCACTTTACCGATTGTTTTGTGTATATTTGCAGTGGACACTGTGAAGTGCTGTTCAGTATCCCCTTCAATCAGGGACTTGTTGCCCAGTTGCTGGGAGTGCAGTCTTCTGACAGCCTTCAGCCATCAGTCTCTGAAGGGACTATCTTCAGATGCAGAGGGCTACATACAAAAGATCATGCCTCCTCCCTGAGCCAGCCCATTTCCAATGGCTGATCAATGTGGAGTATAAAGGCCTGATCATCTCACCTTAACTTGGAACATCTCTGAAGGGATATTTTAGCTCCTGTGTGGTGTCAGCAAAGCATCTCACTGAGCCTGCATCACAATTTCTCCCTCTGCTCAGTCTAATTTCTTCCCCAAATGTGGTTCCTAAGGGCACTTCTTAATAAACACCCTGATTTCTAAGGTATGCTGGTTGGAGAACCCAACCTGCTCACCATTTTATATCTTTCCTATATACTGAAAGTTTTGCTTTAAATCAACATACAGTTTTATGTAAGTGAATTGATTTTAAAAGAAAACTACTGAAGCTCTCTCATTCTAACAAAATGATGTGCTAAGCCCATAAGAAAATCCTCTGCTACAAATACCTTAAAATGATGTCTATAAAGTACACCAAAACCTTAATTTTTTTCTAATGCAGATCTGGGCTCACAAGAAACTGAAATCCTCGAGTGTTAGAAATAGTGAAAAATAAGCATGTGAGTTGATGTTTTGGCAAGTAGTGATGAGAGCTGGCAATGGGTGAGACTTGTATTTTAAATCCCAGATTGGGAAAGGAAAAAAGACATTAGGACTTTTGAGAAGGGAAAAGAGGAGCTATGGAGCTCTCTTTTGGAGAAGGTTTCTTTTGGAAAGAGGAGCTATGAATACAGCTGTACATAGAGATGCACATGCAGTGAACAGAGAGATTAAGAAAAACAAACAGACCAACCACCACCTGCCATTATAGCCAAATATCAAGGAACTTACCCACTACTGAAGCTCTCACAGGGAAAAACTTTCCCCTAGAAAAGCCTCCACCACAGCCCTGAGCCTCATTCAGATTTGGATTTGAATTTATGCCACTGGATTTTTTTGGTGAACACTTCCAAGCCAATACCTTAACACATAAGCATTTCCTCCAATCAATAAGATGAGCACTCCGGAAATCTGACAGAAACACCACAAACCTGCTCTGGTAAAACAATCCCACAATTCCCACATAAGGAGCCTTGTTAGGGATGAGCTCACAAGATAATTTTAGCAAATGTACAAGCAAAAAAAAATTCACTCAGTAGAGTCAATGTGCATCTATATATACGTACTCCCCCCAACAAATCTTCCCAAATTACTTTGAGTATATAATCATAATACGCTGACTGGACATAACCAGGAAAATTGTAGGTGAATTTCGTATATAGATACAGAAAATGTATAAATAAAACATTACGATATCAGGATTTAGCAATGAATATGAAATTAATATGTTATCACCAAAGAGGGTTTATATCATGGATACCAATTTGGAGTGAAATTTTCAATTTGCTAATGTAATTCATCATTTTAATAGATCTTTCCCCTCCTGCTTCCCTCATTACTGAGGAGCTTCCCATCATCAAGGCCTCCCACAGGCACCTTCTTCTTACATAATCACGTCTAAAACAACCGGACTGGGTGTTGCCAGGTGTGCACGACGATGCTCTGAATCTTAAGACCAGGTTAAGTCATGCTCACCAACTTCTGTTGTAGTATACTTTTTAGATAGAGTTCCATTTGAAATGGTCAAAATAAAAAGGGGTGTGATTCACCTATTCATAAAAATGATTTATATATGATATTTCTCAATAATGTCAGATAAATGAGGTACTACTTTAAATAAACAATCCCTTGCTTAAAACACTTATAATGAATTACAATAAATTTATTTAAAAACAAAAAAAATGCATACATGGACCTATTTTTCAAATTTCCCAGCAGTTGATATTAACTTTGTGTTTATCTATCACAATTTTGCATGTCTGTAGCTCTGAGAAGCAGTATAAGCACAGACTCGAGTCAGAATACCTAGATTTGCATTGCCATCGGCTAGGTACCACCTACACGGCATTGGGCAAATGACTTAAACTCTCTGTGCATATATCACTTCATCTGTAAAATGGGAATTATAATAGCACCTTCCTCTCACAGTCAGTGAGAAAATTAAGTGCAAGCACTAGAAGCTGCCTCCTATTATAACATGACATATTGCTTTTGATTCTCCAATTTTTTCATAAACCGTATTTCTTTCTGCTCAATTAAAAGCTTTAGACAGTAAATTAAAACTTTGTAACAACTTTACAGTAACAAATTATTAGATTTACATAATGTATTAAATTACCTAAATAATGAATAAATAATAACACAATCCCTGTTGTTTCAAGTTTTGCTTAGTAGATATTTAAAGAGAAAAATTGTTTTCTAGTTAGGATACAGTTTGTCTACCATTTCCTAGCAATATCACTGGTGGAAGAATTTATATTTGACAACAATGATGTGGAGACAGTGTGAATAAACTTGATGACTGTAAATATTCGTGCTCTTATTCATGTGTGTTATATCTGAGTTGATTGCATCTTTATCTGACTAAACTCTTTGCTGAGTCACTCTTGGATGGAATGCTATTTTTAGTAAAGGATCGTTATTTTCCCTCCTTACTTAGGATTATACCTTCCTGGCACAAATAAGGGCAAATGTGAAGAACTCTTCTTATGCATTATTCAGGAAATCAGAACCTGAAGTTGGTTTATATTAAGTACAATTGAAATTAGATTAAAAGGATGCAATGTCTGTGTAGGCAAGATTTTCTGCAAGGGGCAAAGAATTTCTCTTTATCTCTTTGCATCATTTTAATGGTGAGAGCACCTGACTTTTTAGTCAGACTAAAAGACATGCATCTAGCAAAATTATTAATTCCTTTAGCTCTCAATGATCCTTTATGTGGTTCATCATGTAAATATTAACTTGAGTTTCAAAATAACGAATTATTTTCCACTTTTATTTTTCTAGGTGATTTAGATGGTATTTACTTATTTTTAAATCTGTAGATTAAGGTTTTAGATTTTTTTGGTGAAACAGGTAAGTAGGTGAGGAATGCAGGATAAGACAAGGGAAAGAACTAAGCAAAGATAGAGTTTCAGGAGGACTTTAGAGCTTTGAGGAGTAGATTGCGCTAGAGGATTGCTCCTTTCCCATAGGCAAGGGGCTGGGCTGCTATCCCCCCTCATCAATGGCTACAGGCCTCCACCAGTCACCCCATGGATGAGGTAACCATGCAGAAGACCTTGTCTTATCTCCTAGACCTTCTCAGTTCTAATCATCTTTGTCTTCACTCCCCTCCTCTCCACTTAGCAGCCATGCAGAGCTCTCTCACCAATAGGACTTCAGACTCTTAGATACTTGTCCCTACCCAGAGCTACCTTCCTGCCACTCTGCTCTTTCTTTCTCCTACTGAACCTTCCTTCACCTTCACAAAGACCTCTCGTCCCTCCCCTCACTATCACCTCCACAGCAGTCCTGGACCTCATGCCCAGTCATGTCACCCAAGCTCTCACTCGGCATTCAAGCCACACTGCCCCATCATTTCATTCCTATGGTTCTTATGCATAGACTATCACTCCCAAGTGGAATGCCAGTTTTACCTTCTTGGCCTGACAAACTCCTACCTACCTTTCAAGGGCTATCTAAAATGTCACTTCATCTAGAATGTCTTCATTTCACTTAGTCATGGCAGGGTGGTTGCAGTAGGCATTTGTTTTGGGGCCTTCTCATCATCCCTGTTATCTTTCTCACCACCCAAATTTCCTTTTGAGGAATGAGATCTTCCCCAGTTTACATATTCTTACAGTAATATAATGAAAAGCGCTGCCATCCCCAACTAGGTCTATCAGACTCATTCTCCATGGAGCCTGGCCTGGAAAAAAGTCTCAAAGGATTGAGTTCCAGTCCATTCCAGTAGCAGCCCTGCCCCTCTGCCTCTCAGAGGGCCTTGGTTCCTGTTTTCCCCACTGATTTCATAAGCATTTGACAGTCTCCCAGTAAGTTCCTTTTGCTTAAGTCAGTCAGATCAAGTTTCTGTCGTTTGAAAACAGAGAATCCTTTTGTGCTCCCACAGTGCCTTATTATATAGTTCCTACCATATGGTATTGTAATTTTATGTAAACAAGTCTGTCTCCACTGCCAGGCTGATACAGTGTCTTGAACACCTTGTTAATCATACCTAGTACTGTGTCTGACACATGGTAGGTGTTCAATACCTACTGGTTGAATGAACAAGTGAAAGAATGAATGACAGAGAACAAGTTGTCCCTAGCTCTTCTCTTTCTCTTTAATATCTGAAACAAGCAGGCAGGTCTTTTTTTTTGTTCCAAAGATTTGCTTCTAGTTATTATTATATAAGAATATTCTTCATGAACTCCATTATGACAAGTGGTATGGATTAAGGACTAGACTTGATTAGGAAAATTTACAATTGAAGGGTCAGCAAGAAAAAGCATTGATCCCTACTTATCCTATCATCCCACAGAGAGCTGAGCTGGGTCCAGGGATTGCTGGACACCTGGAAAGTCTCTTTGCTACACTGTCTACACAGAGTGTAAGCATGAGAAAGAGGCCTTGTCAAAGGTGGGCTACTTGGGCCCATGGGAAATTACAATCCCTCTTGCATTTAGGAGGTAGCCCTCGATCTGATGGGAAGCTAAGTTTGGGTGGATCCTTTTCCACAGGGAGAAGAGACAATTTGTTTTCCATCCAACCCAGAGACAGCATCTCTATTAGTATCCTGAAGCTGACATAATATAATATCACAGATCGAGTGGCTTAAACAACAGAAATTATTTATTTTCTCACAGTTCTGAAACCCAGAAGTCCAAGATCAAGGGGTTGGCAAGGTTGGTTTCATTCTAAGGCAACTCTCCTTGGCTTGTATGTGGCCACCTTCTCCCTATGTCCCCATGTGGTCTTTTCTTTGTACATGTGCATCCCTGTTGTCTCTTCCTCTTCTTACAAGGACACCAGTCATATTGGATTAGGGCCCCACTCCAATGGCCTCATTTTAACTTAATCACATCTGTAAAGACCTTATCTCCAAATAAGGGTACATTCTGAGAAATTGCGGGTTAGGACTTCAACATGTGATCATGATTCAGCCCATAACAGCATCCAAGTTAGATATGGAATAATGCTATAATGATAAGAATGAGGAAGTCAGAAAATGTCAAGAGCTCTCTATAGTTTATGTCTCTGACAAACACTGAAATATATATTCATCTAGTTGGAGCATTTTCCTGACTTGCTGCCACCTTAAATAGTGCTCTGGCACATCTACTCCACTCTCTTGAGGCTTATCTGCAATACTTTTCTCAAATAAGCTACTCCTGAGGCTTATCTGCAACACTTTTCTCAAATAAGCTAGAGTTCTATCAGAGCAGAACACCATAGGCAGCAACTGCTTGGCCATTCAAGGACTCCAGACCCAGGAAGACCGTTTGCATCAAGTCCAGGATGGTCACCTCAAACCATGTCCTAACAATGCTTTCCCCAAATTTGGAAATTGTTAAAACACAAGGAAGAAATGAAACATCATCAAGATAAATTTATCTGATAATTAAGCCCTCTTATAGTAAAGAAAATTTGTGTTTTAATATATTTGGGGAACCAAAAAAGAATTACAAATAAAAGTAAAAGCCATGGGTAGAAATTTGTAGTGGTAAAGCCTTTCTTATATGTATATACATGCAGAGTCAACCTTTCAAAATTTATTCTCACTCTTTGAAAGGATGTTGATACAACCGATTATTATTCCACACACAAGTTAATAGGTTTTTCCCATTATATTTCCCCCTTTAATCATGATTATAGATAACATATAACTCAAAGCAGAAATTAGATGCTAAAGGTATCTGGTATTACTATATTAGCTGGATAACTTACAGCACTCAAAATGATTTTAAATTGGCTAAGTTAAATTTATTTTAATTTTTTAGTTTTAGTTTTAAATTTTTAATTTTTTTTTTTTTTTTTTTTTTGAGACAGAGTCTCACTTTGTTGCCCGGGCTAGAGTGCCGTGGCATCAGCCTAGCTCACAGCAACCTCAAACTCCTGGGCTTAAGCCATCCTTCTGCCTCAGCCTCCCAAGTAGCTGGGACTACAGGCATGCACCACCATGCCCAGCTAATTTTTTCTATATATATATTTAGT